>WNWK01015449.1:0-47829 GCA_009830355.1 Cherax destructor | reverse complement strand
CCTCATCTCAGCGTAAAAATGTTTATTGTTTCTGTAACCGCCAAACATGCGTGTGCCTTTTCAAGTTCCCTCTGAGAGGGAATTTCGGGAGATTATTCTCCTGAAGCCCACCCAGGCAGGAGGTGGCCTGGCGGACATTCAAACTTTCCACGCACCATACAGAGTCAGAGGGGGGTTTTTTTCGACTTTGGCGGGACTGGCTAAAAGCATTGCCTTTTCTTTAGAGCCGCTGCCCCGAGCGCCTTAGAGTTCGGTAGTAAAATGCTGGAAGATTTTCAGAGCGGTAAAACAGATATGAAACTGCCCTAAATCTCACGGGATAGACGCTTTAAAAGGTGTCGCTAAAAGAGTTATGACGGGTGGGAGAGTAAAACGGACGGACCGGAAGCGACGTACGAAAGCAAAAACTATTAAAAGAAAATGCGGGTTAAATAAGCGACGAGGTCAAGTTGGTTATAAAAGCGATGTATTTGCTCTCGTGTAAACAGTTAATCATTAACCATGGCAGCAGTTGGGGGTGAAAACAGTAGCTTAAAAGTGCCTTTGGAAGAATACAGTTCGAGTATTATAGAACAATTCCCACGCCCACATAGATTAAGACATGTTGAGAGCACCATAGCTCGCTCTCAGAGTTTTGATACACTTCCCGTAAATCTTCCACTCTCTCAAAGACTAAAAGATAATTTTTTGGAATTTAGAATTCCCGGAGTTCCCGGGGCATTTCTAGATACTATACATTGGATACTATATATTTGAATTGGTATTATTATGTGTAACCTTTTTAATTAATAAAAGAAAGGTATAGAATGTGCTCTTTGTCTGTTTAAATATCCTCCTCTGGGGTACTCTAATGTTCCCATGGGTGCTCAGAAGTATCTCTTCCTAAATATTGTCTACTATCCTTCTCAGTTAATATGCCTTGGGAATCGTCTATACCAATCCAATAATATTTCTATGATCCAGATTTCTACTTCTAATACCCTTCAACCCTACTACCTATGTTATCCCAGAATCTTGTGTACCTGTCAATGTATGGTTCAGTAACAGCTAAATGCGTTATATTACCGTTTATAACTGACGTAGCATGAAGTTTTGGTGCGTAGAAACAGATCGAGCGTCACCAATCCATCAACCCACCTGGCATAATGAGCAATCCTGTGATTTTGTATAGCATTGTTGTTTAAGATTTTGTACAATAGACTCTACTAAATAGCTATCGAGCTTGTACCCACGGGTAGGGTTCGAACCCGTGGTATGGTTTGCTTGCAATCGTGTCATTACGATTTCGTGAGTTTTGTATAACCCATAATTTGAGTTATATACTGTATTCCTTTCATGTTTCAAGAGAGAAGATTCAAGTATGTTTCTTTCCATGATAGAACTGTTTGGTGCAATAATCTGGGCAGCAGCCCACCCTGGTGGGTGATTACAGGAACTAATGTGGATAAAGATATCGTTCGACTCCTGCCCAGTCCTGAATGAGTATTTATGTTGGACTATTCTGGTTTCCAGAAATTTTCTTGTTTGACCAGTATATGATAGAGGACATTGAGTACATGCGACCTTGTAAACTCCATCAACTTTATTGGAGGGTGTGTTGGAGTGTGTGTTGGAGGGTGTGTTGGAGGGTGTGTTTTTAATCAGACTTTGTTTCACAGTTCCAGTGTTTTTGAAAGGAAGGTTTATATTGATCTTTTTTAATGCCTCACGCAGGCAAACCAGGTTCTCATTGTATGGTAAAACTAGTACATTTTTCCTGGCCATCACTTCCTTAGGTTCAGTCGTGTAGAAAGTCTTTCTTGCTGACATTAGTTCCTTCTCGACAACATCCCTGGGATATCTCAGTGTTGTGGCTATGTTGAATATGTTGCTGATTTCGTCGTCCAGGTACTCTGGACTGCTGATGCGCAAGACTCTCAAGAACATTGTGAGCAACACACTACTGTTTACCCTGGTTTCCTGATTGGAATAATAGTGAATGTACGACGAAAAATTGGTGGACTTCCTATAAACTGTAAATTTGAATTTTCTATCAACACGATGGATTAAAACATCTATGAACGGCAAGGTGTTGTTTATTTCATGTTCTGTGGTGAACTTAATGGAAGGTACTAAGCCATTGAGTCTGGGTAGAAACTCATCAATGTTGTGATCTCTAGGCCACAGGCAAACAAAATCATCTATCTGAACCAACTAGCTTTATCTGGGAGAATGTCTTTAAGAAGTCTGGTCTCATAGAATTTCATATAAAAGTTGTTGAGTAAGCGGCTAAAGGAATTTTCCATTGCCATGCCTTGTTTTTAAGCGTAGTATTTCCCTTCAAACACGAACTTAGAATCAGTAACACAAAGTTTTATGAACTCAATTATTATTTTCGTGGGGTAGGGCATGGGGAAGTTTTCTAGACCCTCTTCAAGGTACGAAAGCAAGTCAGGGACAGGGACTTATGGTGAACAGAGCTGTGACATCAAAGCTCACTAGGGTAAAGTCATAAGGGACATTTAATTTCATGAGCCTTTTAGTAAGGTCAACATTATTTTAAATATGTGCGTCTGAGATCTTAAAGCCCATGGGAGTTAGAAGTGGTGTGGAGTTGGCACCGACATTTGGCCCCACATTCTGAGAAAGACTGCGGCCGGTGACATAACCGCACTGCGCTACTCTCAGAAAACTTCCCCTCCTACTACTGCTGCCTTGCAACATTACATAACTCCTGATGATACACTGAGAAGTGTATCATCAGGAAATATATTTTTTGTGTATACACAGATTATTGCATACACAAATTTTAGCTTGTCTTATATGACAAGAAGAGCGTTGCTATTTATGCCAAAATCGCAAGTTTTACCTAATCGGCACGAATATATATATATATATATATATATATATATATATATATATATATATATATATATATATATATATATATATATATATATATACATATATATATATATATATACCAAAGTGAACTTTATTGTGTGGTTGTAAAGTGCTGCAAGATTTGCGCAAAAGAAAAAAAAGTCTGCACAAGTATTACAGTGCTTGGCAACTCCATCAGCTGGCACGGAGCTGAGGCATGATCCGTAACCTTGAGTGTGGCACCTGCCTCCGTACCATGCCATACAAAGGTGACCACCGCTGCTTAGGTTCCTGTCTCGATCGCTGTCTGGGACCAATGTCAGCAACACCTATCTGGAATTACAATTTGTCCAGATCTCTTTGAAGCCTTTCCTTCTCCCTATCTGTTAGCATTCGCCTCGTTAGATTTACGTCAACAACAAACAGGGATACATCTGAGTTTATTGTCAAGATGGTGTAGACTTACGTTAAACAGGTGACACTTAATATTATTATTATTATTATTATTATTATTATTATTATTATTATTTTTATTATTATTATTATTATTATTATTATTATTAATATTGCTGTTGTTATTTTCTGTATTGCCTATACAAAAGTTAACTTCCTTGGATCATTGACTACTCTGGAATCACTTAAAGGAATAACGTGTGGCACCCCTGGAGCAGCGTCGTGAATTTATTCAGTGTAACTGCGCTTCTAGCACCACTGTCTGAGTGATCACTTGGAGAGCAGCGTCAGCAGAATTTTAACAAGAGCAGCTACGCTCCTAGTACCTCTGCTTGAGTATACAGCGACAAGTTTTTATCAACGGCTGCTGCGCGGGTGCTTGAGGGACTGTGACCACCCGTGACGTACCCGTGCATCTGAGTGCCGTATCCGTGCACCTGAGTGCTCGCGGCTGTCAGTGCTGGTGGCAAGCATCGCAGTCTACCCGGGATTCCAATCCTGGTGGAGGGTATATATGTCGTGGCGAATAGGTAAAGCTTGCGATTTTGGCTTAAATAGCAACGCTCTTCTTGCCGAATAAGAAAATTTGTGTATGCAATAATTTTGCAAAAATCATTCTGAATCTAAAGAAAAATATATTTCATTGTGTTTGTTTATTATTAAATTATTGTAAACTTATCTAAAATATATTTAGTTGAACTAGGCTAAATTGCGTTTATTTTAATAAGGATAGGTATGTTTTCTAAGGTTCTTTTGGTACAAAATTATTATTTTTTACATTAACATAACTGAAAAAAATATTTCTATAAATGTATAAGATAAATTTTAGAACACACACACACACACATACACACACACATACACACACACATACACACACTAGGCGGACAAAGGCTACAAACCTCGGCAAAGGAGAAAGACCTTGGAGTGAGTATAACGCCAAGCACGTCTCCGGAGGCACACATCAACCAGATAACTGCGGCAGCATATGGGCGACTGGCAAACCTAAGATTAGCGTTCCGTTACCTTAACAAGGAATCGTTCAAGACACTGTATACCGTGTACGTCAGGCCCATACTAGAATATGCAGCACCAGTCTGGAACCCACACCTGGTCAAGCACGTAAAGAAACTAGAGAAAGTGCAAAGGTTTGCGACAAGGTTAGTTCCACAACTCAGGGGTCTGTCTTATGAAGAAAGGTTGAGGGAAATAGGACTAACAACACTGGAGGAAAGAAGGGTCAGAGGAGACATGATAACGACATACAAAATACTGCGGGGAATTGACAAGGTAGACAGTGACAGGATGTTCCAGAGAGGGAACACAGAAACAAGGGGACACAACTGGAAGCTGAAGACTCAGATGAGTCAAAGGGATGTTAGGAAGCATTTCTTCAGCCACAGAGTAGTCAGGAAGTGGAATAGTCTAGAGAAAGATATAGTGGAAGCAGGAACCATACATAGTTTTAAGACAAGGTATGATAAAGCTCATGGAGCAGGGAGAGCGGAGACCCAGTAGCAAACAGCGAAGAGGCGGGGCCAGGAGCTGAGTCTCGACCCCTGCAACCACAATTAGGTGAGTACAATTAGGTGAGTACACACACACACACACACACACACACACACACAACACAATATATATATATATATATATATATATATATATATATATATATATATATATATATATATATATATATATATATATATATATATATATATATATATATATATAGCAGCAGCAGTGCAGTGGGACATCCTGGCAGACTCCTCCAGTAGACCAGCTCCTCCCAAAGAGCACAAACAGTCCCACTGGGACAAACCGATCATGGAAAAATTTCCAACACAATGCTCACCAACGCTTCAGGAAAAGACAAAGCTCGTCTCCTAGCGGTGAAGGCACCACACTCAGGAGATTTCCTTCTTGCTGTTCCCAATTCCTCTCTGGGGACTCGACTCGACCCACAGGCCATTCGGATTGGTGTTGCACTTCGCCTAGCCGCCCCCATACTCACCGAACATAGGTGTATTTGCGGCAGGGCGACGGCTGACCAATTGACTTCATGGTCTAGTGTGTCACACATCAGAAGGAAGTATGCTAGACATGAGGAGGTCAATGACATCATAAGAGAAGCCTCGCCACAGCCCGTTGCCCAGCTCAACGGGAACCCCAAGTGCAGAGGTCTGATGGAAGTCAAAAGCGTCCTGATGGAGCCACCATGCTACCCTGGAAGGATGGTAAGCAGATTGCTTGGGACTACACCTGTGCTGCCACATTGGCAGACACCTACCTGCCACACTCCTTAGCCGAAGGGGGTGGAGCTGCCAGCCACAGGGAGACCCAGAAGACCCGCAAATATGAAGACCTTCCCTCTTGCTATAACTTCATCCCAATAGGGTCGGAGACCCATGGAGCATGGGGCAAGTGTGCTCTAAAGTTTCTCAAGGAGCTGGGTGGAAAACTCATCATAGAAACCAAGGACCACAGGGCGACCAGTTTCCTCTTTCAGAGACTCAGTGTTGCGATCCAGAGGGGAAATGCCTGCAGTATTCTGGGCACGCGGCCCACTGCCGGGGAGTTGGACGAAGTATTTGACATGTAGCTCTGAGTTATCTATGTTGTTTTACTCCCCATTGTATTTTGTCTATATATATATATATATTATATATTCACAAAGAATTACTTAATTTTAAACGAGTTCTTACTAATTGACAAATTTTACCTATTCGGCACGACACATATATATATATATATATATATATATATATATATATATATATATATATATATATATATATATATATATGGCCATGTGCACTCACCACTTGTGCACCTATCCCACGCCCGCCTATGCACACCAACCTCCTCTTTTTATTATAGTAGTAGTCCTATTTTATGACAATTAGTAATATCGACTGAAGGAACCTTTTAAGTATCAGTCAAAAATCCAGTACCTAATGTGTTTCATGCAAAATATAAATGTTTTGATCTCACCGCGTACTTGCATTTCAGCCACCTCTTAAAATCTGGTGTAAGTAATCATTTGAAGGTGAGCAGTACCTTCATTGTAATGTCGTGCTTCTTTTAGGAGCTCAGACTTCTCCCAAATTAAAATAAAATAAAAATAAATGGGAGCTGCAGTCAGTGCAAACATTGTAGGCACCAGCACCAAGGTTCTTGCCACCGCCAGTGTGGGAACACCTCACTAACCAGTTACTTGCTGACAATACATATTACCACGAGCAAACAGCTGCAGGTCACATTACCCAACTGTGTGTTAGATATAGAAAATATAAGAGCTAAAAGCACACTCTAATACCTGTGCAGGAAACCCTATAGACTTGATTCACTCGGAAGGAAACACAAATTTTCGCTTTCCTTATTCGGCAAGAAGAGCGTCGCTTTTTAAGCCAAAATCGCAAGTTTTACCTACGAAATTAAAGGAGAGAGGTTAGTTTACTGCGATATCTTTATTATGCATCAAATACCCATTGTGTGGGCGGCAGGTCAAAAATTACAGTCACATAATGGGTCCGGGGATTGTGCCCCAAAGACTTTAATAATATACTGTGTGGATGCCACTGTGACATTGTCAATTTTATTAGAAAAGAATTTTTTTTAAATAATTTTTTTTTCTTACATATTGTAGAGAATACCTGCCTGGAGTCTGTCCAGGTGGATCAAGGCCTGATCAACCAGGCTGTTACTGCTGGCCGTACGTAGTCCAACGTTCAAACCACAGCCCGGCGGATCCGGCACTGACTTTAGGTATCTGTCCAGCTCCCTCTTGAAGGCCGCCAGGGGTCCTTAGGTAATTTCCCTTATGCTTTTTGAGAGGCTGTTGAACAATCTTGGGCACTGAACACTTATTGTGTTTTCTCTTAGTGTATTAATGGCGCCTCTACTTTCAATTGGGGGTTTGTTGCACCGCCTGCCCAGTCTTTGCTGTCTTAGGGAGTGATCTCTGTGTGCAGATTACGGACAAGTCCCTCTAGGATTTTCCAGGTATTGTATATTGAAAAATGATCTAAAACGTTATTTTATTGCATTTTTCGACGATACATGGCTTTTTCAATAATTTTCTGAAAACTTTCATTTTTTGTGTAAAATATGCCTATGTACAGCAATATTCCAGCCTAGAGAGAACACGTGATTTTAAATGGATCATCATTAGCTTGGTATCTCTTGTTTTGAACGTTCTCATTATCTCTCCTATCATTTTCCTAGCAGATGTGATAGTGGCACTGTTGTGATCCTTGACTGTGAGATCCTCAAACATTACCACTCCCAGGTTCTTCACATTACTTTTCCGCTCTATTGTATGATTAGAGATTGTAGTATACTCAGTCCTATCTATTATTTCCTCTAGTTTTCTTTTACGGAGTAGTTGGAATTTGTCTTCATTGAGCATCATATTGTTTTCCGTTGCCCATTGGAAAATTTGGTTTATATTTTCTTGGAGATTTATCGTGTCCTCAATGGATGATAGTCTCATGCAGATCCTAATATCGGCATGAGGATGATACGGTGCTATGGTTTACATCTCTGTCTATGTCAGATATGAGGATGAGGAACAGGATAGGGGCGAGTACTGTGCCTTGTGGAACAGAGTTCTTCACTGTGGCAGCTTCTGATTTAACTTTGTTTACCACTACTGTTTGTGTGTGATTGGGTAGAAAGTTGAAGATCCATCTGTCCATTTTGCCAGTTATTTTGTGTGCTATTACACCATGATCGCACTTGTCAAAGGGTTTTTGCAAAATCTGTGTATACTACATCTGCATTCTGTTTGTTTTCCAGTGGATCCAAGACCATATCGTAGTGATCCAGTAGTTGCGAGAGGACCTGCTCTGAACCCAGGTTGCCCTGGATTGTGCAGTTGTTGGGAATCCAAGTGGTTTGCAATCATGCTTCAAAGATTTTTACGATTGTAAATGAGAAATGAATAATGCAAAAAAAAAAAATCCGATGGTTTATTATGGTGTCTTCAAGTTTAACGAAGGAAGACTCCTATTTCTCTAGAAAATGATTAGGAACGTTTTGGTTTGCTTTCTCACATATTTTTGTTTATTATTTTAGAACGTCTGATTCTGATTAGATTAAATTTTCAACGCTTGTGTAATATATCTTGAACATGATAGGAGAAAGAAACTTATTACGACGTTTCGGTCCCACTTGGACCATTAACTTGATGTGATAGATGGAGAAGACTTCTCTGATCGACTTCAAAATTTCAACAGTGGTATATCCTACTATTATGCAGTGTGCTGCATTTAAAATATTGTAAAAATATTTAATAAAACTAATGCTCCATTATTCCTGGATTGTACTGAAACTGGATGCGTATTATTCCTGGCCAGCCAGCCAGCCAGGCAGGAGCAGATGAGGTGTGTTTAGTTCAGTGGCTGACCTACAGCAGAGGAAACAAAATGTAGTGGTGTGGTGAGGTAATTTTGTTTGTGTTTAAGTGTTCTCATGTTTACCTCTAAAGCCTTAGTATGCAGAGGTCTGTTAAGTTTTAGGAGAGTACTGTATGGTGTTTTTTGACTGCTGGTACACAGACCGGCAGAAGTGGGGGGAGGTGTATCATGGAACCTCCCTGTTTATAAATTTTTAAATATTTTATTTTACTCACTAGTAACAGTGTGCTGGTGAGCCAATGTGAATATAAACACATAAGCAGTATAACGTGATTCTTTATTGACAACGTTTCGCCCACACAGTGGGCTATATCATGTCACAATAAGATCTACCTGGTGAAAGGTACGTGAATATATATAGGATGGAGTGTTTCTGCATTCTTATGTTCTTATGTGGGACAGCGATGAAGAAGTTTCTTGGCAAGGGGTTCAGCTGTTATAGAAGCTGTTGTTCTGGTTGAAGTTGTTGGATATACAGATAAGTGATGACGGTGGAACACTGCAGATGGTCTATTCATATACTTGCCCAAACTCTGTTTAAAGATATCCAAGGTCCTAGACTCTGTCACCCTACTCGGAAGATTGTCACATGCAACATTCTTCACCTGACTCCATCCTGTATATACTCACGTACCTTTCACCCAGGTAGATCTGTTTGTGACTTGATAAAGCCCACTATGTGGGCGAAACGTTGTCAATAAAGGATCACGTTATACTGCTTATGTGTTTATATTTCCATTGTGTCGGTATTTTATACCATTTATTTCCATGAGCTAATGTGAACTGGAGTTAAGGTGAAGTTATAGTGGAGTAGATTATAAATTGTATATAAGTTACTTTTAATATTGTATTATATATTTCTCTATAGGTGAGTTTTTGTGTCCTTCCTTATACTATATTGATTATTTGCACTCATGCTTCATAATTTGTATGAAGGTACATGCTGGCCCTAGAGTGTCTGTTCTTTGGTCAATGTTTAATAATATTACCCCTAGACATGTTATATAAGTTACGAGTCACTCAAAGTCGTAACACCTACTAAGCAGAAAGTTTGTTTATTTAGTGGAGTGTGTTCATGCCATTTGCCACTCCAATGTATTATTTTACGTACTTGCATTATTATGCCTTCATGTTAGTGAAGGTATTTTGATATGTGGAACTGAACTTGTTTTCCCTTTGCTTTGAAAGAATTTGAATAAAGACTTTCCTTGGACTTTCAACTCGTCCATCAACGAACTCTTTTGCCTTAACGTCCTGCCTAGCTTCCTGCTCCTGCGTCATCCACAGATATACTAGAAATCCTCAGAAGGCATCACTATTCCAACAAATCCTAAAATCACTACCGCCCAGCCTTCGAGACCTACCAGATGCAGCCTCCCAAGAAACCCAAGCCACTCCACCTGGCCTACCTGCCGCCACCTCCATAACTACAACACTACCTGAAAATCAAGACTCATACATCACTATAAAAGAAAATGAAGTCTACGACCACACCCCCGGCCTTACCTGGGAAAACCTACGATTCTTCACGACACCCTCGAACAAGAACACCATGTTCTCCGAAGAACTCCATCCTCGACTCAGTAGTGGAACTATAAAATTAACCTTCGTTACCCCAAACAGCTTCCCACAACGGAAAGTCCAAGAGTTTGTTACTCTGACAATGTGAAATTTTCATTCCTACTGATTCACGATAAAATATATTCAAGTCTACTTCTGAATGACTTCTATTTCACGTCAGGCCGTCCTTTGTATTTCGCGTCACGACAGTGCTGCCATCTCGCGGCCATAGGCCTACTGAGCTCAGTCCGCACCACCCTCTATCTCTCATGCAGCCGACAGCCTACAGACAAGAAGTGCCTCCTCTCTCTCCCGCAGGCTGGGGGAAGGAGCCCTGGCTCTCCCCAAGGGGAAGCCTTACACTACCTATAAACAAGAACCCAATAAAGTAACACGTCGCCTCCGAGGAGTATCATTCACCGCTAGCAGAGTTATAACCATTTTGACTGATATAGAATGGTTGATGCATCTTGCAGCCAGGAGAGTACCCATTTAGTTCAATTTGTGTGTGGGAAAGTTTTTTCCTACACTATATATGTTGGAATTGTTGAAATTTGTGCGACAACTGGAGTAGACTTCTTCTTATCGACTTCAAAATTTCAACACAGGTGTATTTCCAAAAAAGCAACATACATAGTGATATCTATTTTCATTCAATAAATAAAAAATACTTCACATACTTAAAAATATTAACTGATGAATTCCATAATAAGGATAAAACCCTGTATGTTTATATTCTTTAGGTAGAAATTTGAAATTTTAATGAAAACGTTAATGACCTGGTAATCGATGGATTAAGAGCAATTACTGGACACACTTTTCTGATAGGCCCCAGACTTTTGATCATGGGTGACTTCAACCACAAGGAAATCGATTGGGAGAACTTGGAGCCACATGGGGGCCAAGAAACGTGGAGGGCTAAGATGATGAAGGTGGTACTGGAAAACTTTATGTACCAACACGTAAGGGACACTACCAGAGAGATAGAGGAGAGGATGAACCAGCAAGACTGGACCTAGTATTCACCTTGAGTAGTGCAGATATTGAGGACATCACATATGAAAGACCCCTTGGGGCCAGCGATCATGTGGTTTTAAGCTTCGAATACACAGAGTTACAAGTGGAGGAGGAAGCAGGAAGGGCCGGACGAATGAAGCCAAACTACAAGAAGGAGGATTACACGGGCATGAAGAACTTCCTGAACGGGGTTCAGTGGGACAGAAAACTGGCAGGGAAGTCAGTAAACGAGATGATGGAATATGTGACAACAATATGCAAGGAAGCAGAGGAGAGGTTTGTACCCAAGGGCAACAGGAATAATGAAAAAGCCAGGATGAACCCGTGGTTCACCCAAAGGTGCAGGGAAGCCAAAACCAAGTGTCCTAGGGAATGGAAGAAGTATAAAAGACAAAGGACCCAGGAGAATAAGGAGACCAGTCGTAGAGCCAGAAATGAATATGCACAAGAAGGGAGGCCCAACGACAACGAAAGCTAAATCTGACCCGAAGCTGTTGTACAGCCACATCAGGAAGAAAACAACAGTCAAGGACCAGGTAATCAGGCTAAGGAACTAAGGAGGAGAGATCACAAGAAACGACCGCAAAGTATGTGAGGAACTCAACATGAGATTCAAAAAAGTGTTCACAGAGGAGACAGAAGGGACTCCAGAAAGACGGAGAGGTGGGGTACACCACCAAGTGCTGGGCACAATACATACAACCGAGGAAGAAGTGAAGAGGCTGCTGAGTGAGCTAGATACCTCAAAGGCGATGGGGCCGGATAACATCTCTCCATGGGTCCTGAAAGAGGTAGCAGAGGCGCTATGTGTACCCCTAACAACAATATTCAACACATCTATCTAAACAGGGAGATTACCTGACGTATAGAAGACAGCAAATGTAGTCCCAATTTTTAAAAAAGGAGACAGACATGAAGCACTAAACTACAGACCAGTGTCACTGACATATATAATATGCAAAGTCATGGAGAAGATTATCAGAAGAGTGGTGGTACACCTTGAAAGGAATGAGCTTATCAACGACAGCCAACACGGTTTCAGGGACGGGAAATCCTGTGTCACAAACCTATTGGAGTTCTATTACAGGGTGACAGAAGTAAGACAAAAGAGAGAGGGGTGGGTAGATTGCATTTTCTTGGACTGTATGTAGGGCGTTTGACACAGTTCCACACAAGAGATTAGTGCAAAAACTGGAGGACCAGGCAGGGATAACAGGGAAGGCACTACAATAGATCAGGGAATACCTGTCAGGAAGTCAGCAGCGAGTCATGGTACGTGGCGAGGTGTCAGAGTGGGCGCCTGTGACGAGTGGGGTTCCACAGGGGTCAGTCCTAGGACTGGTGCTGTTTCTGGTATTTGTGAACGACATGACGGAAGGTATAGACTCCGAAGTGTCCCTGTTTGCAGATGATGTGAAGTTGATGATAAGAATTCAATCGGACGAGGACCAGGCAGAACTTCAATAGGATCTGGACAGGCTGCAGGCCTGGTCCAGCAATTGACTCCTGGAGTTCAACCCCACCAAGTGCAAAGTCATGAAGATTGGGGAAGGGCAAAGAAGACCGCAGACGGAGTATAGTCTAAGGGGCCAGAAACTACAAACCTCACTCAACGAAAAAGATCTTTTGGTGCGTATAACACCAGGCATATCTCCTGAGGCGCACATCAACCAAATAACTGCTGCAGTATATGGGCGCCTAGCAAATCTAAGAACAGTATTCCGACATCTTAATAAGGAATCGTTCAGGACCCTGCACACTGTGTACGTTAGGCCCATATTGGAGTATGCGGCACCAGTTTGGAACCCACACCTAGCCAAGCACGTAAAGACACTATAGAAAGTGCAAAGGTTTGCAACAAGACTAGTTCCGGAGCTAAGGGGTATGTCCTACGACCAGAGGTTAAGGGAAATCGACCTGACGACACTGGAGGACAGGAGAGATAGGGGGGGGGGACATGATAACGACATATAAAATACTGAGAGGAATTTACAAGGTGGACAGAGACAGAATGTTCCAGAGATGGGACACAGCAACAAGGGGACACAGTTGGAAGTTGAAGACTCAGATGAATCACAGAGATGTTAGGAAGTAATTCTTCAGTCACAGAGTAGTCAGGAAGTGGAATAGTTTGGGAAGCGATGTATTGGAGGCAGGATCCATACATAGTTTTAAGAAGAGGTATGATGAAGCTCATGGCGCAGGGAGAGTTTCCCAGTAGCGGCCAGTGAAGAGGCGGGGCCAGGAGCTATGACTCAACCCTTGCAACCACAATTAGGTGAGTACTCACACACACAAACACACACACAATGGATCAGGGAATACCTCAAAGGGAGACAGCAACGGGTCATGGTGCGTGGTGAGGTATCACAGTGGGCGCCTGTGACGAGCGGTGTACCGCAGGGGTCAGTCCTAGGACCAGTGTTATTCCTGGTATATGTAAATGACATGACGGACGGGATAGACTCAGAAGTGTCTCTATTCGCGGATGATGTGAAAATAATGAGGAGAATCACATCGGAAGAGGACCAGGCAGGGCTGCAAACAGACCTGGACAAGCTCGACATCTGGTCTAGCAATTGGCTTCTCGAATTCAATCCCTCCAAATGCAAAGTCATGAGGATCGGAGAAGGGCAAAGAAGACCGCTGACAGAGTACAAGCTAGGCGGACAAAGGCTACAAACCTCGGCAAAGGAGAAAGACCTTGGAGTGAGTATAACGCCAAGCACGTCTCCGGAGGCACACATCAACCAGATAACTGCGGCAGCATATGGGCGACTGGCAAACCTAAGATTAGCGTTCCGTTACCTTAACAAGGAATCGTTCAAGACACTGTATACCGTGTACGTCAGGCCCATACTAGAATATGCAGCACCAGTCTGGAACCCACACCTGGTCAAGCACGTAAAGAAACTAGAGAAAGTGCAAAGGTTTGCGACAAGGTTAGTTCCACAACTCAGGGGTCTGTCTTATGAAGAAAGGTTGAGGGAAATAGGACTAACAACACTGGAGGAAAGAAGGGTCAGAGGAGACATGATAACGACATACAAAATACTGCGGGGAATTGACAAGGTAGACAGTGACAGGATGTTCCAGAGAGGGAGCAGACAGCGAAGAGGCGGGGCCAGGAGCTGAGTCTCGACCCCTGCAACCACAATTAGGTGAGTACAATTAGGTGAGTACACACACTGCGACTCAATGAGGACAGAACAACAACAGCTGAGAGAGAGGGCACATAGACGAAAGAGGTAAGAGAGATAAGGCTAGAGTCAATACAGAATAACCAGAGTCGAGTGGAGCAGAGTACTCAAACACCCACAGAACCACCCTCAGAACCCAGCAGCCAAACACACACACCCCACACTCACAACCCCTACCCCACAATATGCTGTAGAATCCCATAGCACCCTGCTAGGACTCCCACCCCCACAGACCCCCAGAATACAGTGTTGGAGAAGAAACAAAGGGTATGGTACACAAACACTGATGGTATAACGAATAAGTGGGAGGAGTGGCATGAAAGGTGCCACCAGACATCATAGCCCTCACAGAAACCAAGGTCTCAGGAATGATGGAATGATAACAAATGCCATCATTCCAACTGGATATTAGATCCTGAGGAAAGAAAGAGGGAACAGGGTGGTTGAGGAGTGGCACTACTCATCAAAAACAAATAGGATTTTGAGTTGGAGAGAGGGGATAGAGGAGAAGCAAGGAACTACATTATAGGCACACTACAGACTGGAGGTCCCAAGGTGATGATTTCAGTTATGTATAACCCACCACAGAATAGAAGGAGGCCAAAATGAGAGCAACAGAGAGATGGTTGATACTCTGGCTGAAGTGGCCAGCAGGACCCATGTGGGCTTTGCAAAACTACTGATTGTGGGTGACTTCAATCACAAAGAAATCAACTGGGAAAACCTGGAGCCACATGGGGGTCCAGAAACGTGGAGGGCTAAGATGTTGGAGGTGGTGCTGGAAAACCTCAAACATCAACACGTTAGGGACACTACCAGAGAGACTGGAGAGGATGAACCTGCAAGACTGGACCTTGTATTCGCCTGGAACAGTGCAGATATTGAGGACATCACACATGAAAGGCCCCTCAGAGCTAGTGATCACGTGGTTCTAAGCTTTGAATACATAGCAAAGTTACAAGTGGAGAGGTAGGCAGGAAGGGCAAGAAGAATGAAGCCAAACTACAAGAGAGGGGACTACACAGGCATGAAAAATTTCCTATAGGAGGTCCAATGGGACAGAGAACTGGCAGGGAAAACAGTAAATGAGATGATGAAATATGTGACAACAATATGCCAGAAAGCAGAGGAGAGGTTTGTATTCAAGGGCAACAGACTTAATGAGAAGACAAGGACGAACCCTTGGTTCATGCAAAGGTGTAGAGAGGCAAAAACCAAGTGCACTAGAGAATAGAAGGCAAAAGACCCTGGAGAACAAGGAGAGTAGTCGAAGAAGACGAAATGACTATGCACGGGAAAGGAGGAAGGCCCAACGACAATACGAGAATGACACAGCAGCGAAAGCCAAGTCTCACCCGAAGCTGTTGTACAGTCACATCAGGAAGTAAACAACAGTAAGAGACCAGGAAATCAGGCTGAGGAAGGAAGGAGGGAAGTTTACACGAAACGATCGTGAAGAACTCAACATGAGATTCAAAGAAGACAGAAAGAACTCCAGAAAGACGGAGAGGTGGGGTACACCAACAACTGCTGGACACGATACATACAACCGAGGAGGAGGTGAAGAGGCTGCTAAGAAAACTATATATCTCAAAGACGATGGAGCCGGATAACATCTTACCTTGGGTCCTGAGAGAGGGAGCAGAGGCGCTCTGTGTACCACTAACTACAATCTTCAACACATCTCTTGAAACAGGGCGACTATCTGAGAAATGGAAGGTAGCAAATGTAGTCCAAATATTTAAAAAAGGGGAAAGACACACAGCATTAAACTAAAGAATAGTGTCACTGACATGTACTGCATGTAACGTCATGGAGAAGATTTTTAGGAGAAGAGTGGGGACCACCTAGAAAGGAATCAGCTTATAAACGACAACCAGCACGTATTCAAAGATGGGAAATCCTGTGTCACAGACTTACTAGAGTTTTATGACAAGGTGACAGCAGTAAGACAATAGAGAGAGGGGTGGGTAGATAGTATTTTCTTGGACTGTAAGAAAACTTTTGATACAATTCCACACAAGAGACTAGTGCAAAGCTGGAGGACCAGGCAGGTATAACAGGAAGGCACTGCAATGGATTAGAGAATACTTGACGGGAAGACAGCAGCGAATCATGGTACGTGATGAGGTGTCAGAGTGGGCGCCTGTGACGATTGGGGCTTCACAGGGGTCAGTCCTAAGACCGGTGCTGTTTCTGGTATACGTGAATGACATGACGAAAGGAATAGACTCAGAGGTGTCCCTGTTTGCAGACGATGTGAAGTTAATGAGGGAGAATTCAGTCGGGGGAGAATAAGGCAGGACTACAGAAGGATCTGGACAGGATGCAGGCCTGGTCCAGCAAATGGCTCCTGGAGTTTTACCCCACCAAATGAAAAGTCATGAAGATCAGGGAAGGGCAAAGAAGACCGCAGACAGAGTTCAGTTTAGTGGGGGGGGGGGCAAAGACTACAAGCCTCACTCAAGGAAAAGGATCTGGGAGTGTGTATAATATCGAGGTTTACATCAACCAAATAACCGCTTCAGCACATCGGCGACTAGCGAATCTAAGAATTGCATTCCGACGTCTCAGTAAGTACTCGTTCCGGACCCTGTACACCGTATATATCAGGCCCATATTGGAGTATGCAACTCCAGTTTGGAACCCTCACCTGGCCAAGCACATCAGGAAACTAGAGAAAGTGCAAAGGTTTGCAACGACACTGGAGGACAGGAGGGACAGGGAGGGACATGATAACGACATAAAATATTGAGAGGAATCGACAAGGTGGACAAAGACAGGATGTTTCAGAGATGAGACACAGCAACAACGGGTCACAATTGGACGTTGAAGACTCAGATGAGTCACAAGGATGTTAGGAAGTATTTCTTCAGCCATAGAGTTGTCAGGAAGTGAAATAGTCTAGAAAGTGACGTAATGAAAGCAGGTACCATTCATAGCTTTAGGAAGAGGTATGATAAAGCTCATGGAACTGGGAGAGATTGAACCTAGTGGCGACCAGTGAAGAGCTGAGGCCAGGAGCTATGAATCGACCCCTGCAACCACAATTAGGTGAGTATAATTAGGTGAGGTGAATACATACACACACACACATACACCTGGTCAAACACGTCAGGAAATTAGAGAAACAAGACTAGTTCCAGAGTTAAGGAGAATGTCCTATGAAGAAAGGTTAAGGAAAATCGGCCTGACGACACTGGAGGACAGAAGGGTTAGGGCAGACATGATAACGACATACAAAATACTACAAGGAATTGACAAGGTGGACAGAGACACAGAGACAGGATGTTCCAGAGATGGACACAAAAACAAGGGGTCACAGTTGGAAGTTGAAGACTCAGATGAGTCAGAGAGATGTTAGGAAGTATTTCTTTAGTCATAGAGTTGTCAGGAAGTGGAATAGTCTGGCAAGTGATGTAGTGGAGGCAGGAACCATACATAGTTTTAAGACGAGGTATGATAAAGCTCATGAAGCAGAGAGAGGATTCGGACCTAGTAGCGACCAGTAAAGAGGCGAACCAGTAGCTATGTCTCCACCCCTGCAACCACAAATAGGTGAGTACACACACACACAACCACATCCGGGAGGTGCAAGAGATGATAATCGGGACAACAAAGGAATTTCTTAATTTAGATATAGAATTCTGGAGAGAAATGAAATGGGAAAGGGAGAGAAGGATGTTGCTGATTATTTACAGGATTGAGGAGGCTGGAGAAGACTTATGACATAATACAATACACAGAGAAAAAGGATATTAATGACATCATCAGACTAACTGGTGGAAAGGATGAAGGGGGTAAAGATACCCAGTCAAATTGACCCTCACAACAGTAATGGTAGAAAACATGATCATGCAGTGAAAACTATGATTAGAGGACACTGAAAAATAACACCAGGTGTATCTCGACTGAGACAGAACAAGAATGGAATGGGAGCAATTGACAGAGAAGGTACAAAGATACCAGAGGCATGATGGACAGACAGTGCAAGCATCAACAGACATGGAAGCTCAAGCTTTAGAGGACTGCCAGAACAACCACCCAAAATTCCCCTCTCGTGCCCTAGTCTCCCTTTCACCCCAAACACAATAAACCAAACCAGACCATACTGCACACCCACAGTCCCTATTCCCCACAGCAGAAATACCTTCAACACAACTGAATTAATGGTACACCATTTCAGTGAAGAGTGTCATGAACGAATAATGGAAGAATTCCCAGACATTATAGCACTCACAGAGACAAAACTTATGGAGATAATAACATACGTGATCTTCCTGGCTGGTTATCAGATATTGATGAAACACAGAAGTGATGATGAGGAGTTGCACTGCTTATCAGAAACCAGTGGAGTTTTAAGGAGAGGAAAGAAACTGACAGAGGAGGAAACAGATGACTATATATAAAGTACACTGAGGGCTGGGTTTCCATGGTGGTGACAGCAGTGATGTACAACCCTCCACTAAACAACAAGAGGCCAAGACAAGAATATGATGGAAGCATCAAAGCAATGGTGAATACACTGGCTGAAGTGGCTAGAAGGGCCTATATGAGCTGGGCAAAGCTACTGCTCATGGAACTCTTTAACCACAAGACGACTGACTGGGAGAACCTGGAGCCACATGGGGGACCAGATACATTGGTGGCTAAAATACTGAAGGCAATTATGTTAGGGAAAACAACTAGAGAGAGAGAGAGTGTTCCAATATAGAGGATATTACATATGAAAGGCCCCTCAGAGTTAGTGATTACAGTCCTGAGTTTCGAATACCTTGTGGAAGTAACTATGGAGAATGAAGCAACAAAAAGCAGGGAATGAGAAGCCAAAATTTAAAATAGGGGACTACACAAACATGAGGCAATTCATATATGAGGTGAAGTAGGAACAAGAACTAAAGTGAAAGTGAATGAGACGGAGTATGTGGCTGGAAAGTGCAGGATGGCAGAGAATAAGTTTATACCCAGGAGCAACAGAAACAATGCGGAGACTGGAGTGAGTCCATGGTTTACCCAAAGGTGTAAAGAGGCCAAAGTTAAATGTGCTAGAGCATGGAAAAGGTATAGAAGGCAAAGAACTCAGGAAAATAAGGAGTTGAGCCGAAGAGCCAGAAACGAGTAAACATGGTTAAGAAGGGAGGCTCAATGGCAATTTGAGAATGACATAGCACTGAAGGTACAATCCGACTCAAAATTGTTATATAGCCACATCAGGAGGAATACAATTGTCAGGGACGAGGCAAATCTATGAATAGCTTTTCGACATCTCAGTAAGGAGGCATTAACGACAATATACAGTGCGTATATCAGGCCCATACTGAGTATGAAGCACTGGTATGGAACCCACATTTGGTCAAGCATGTCAAGAAATTGATAAAAAGTTCTGAGATCTGCAATAAGACTAGTCCCGAAGCTAAGGGTTATGTCCTATGAGGAGATGTTAAGGGAACTCTGACGACACTGCTGAGAGAAATGACAAGGTGAACAGGGAGAGAATGTTAAGAGATAGGAAACTAGAACACGAGGACCCAGCTGGAAGTTGAAAACTCAGATGAGTCATATACACACACACAGACACACACACACACACACACACACACAGACACACACACACACACACACACACACACACACACACACACACACACAAGCGTGTATAACAGGAAGGGCACTGGAATGGATCAGGGAATACCTCACAGGGAGACAACAACGGGTCATGGTGCGTGATGAGGTATCACAGTGGGCGCCTGTGACGAGCGGTGTACCGCAGGGGTCAGTCCTAGGACCAGTGCTATTCTTGCTATATGTGAATGACATGACGGACGGGATAGACTCAGAAGTGTCTCTTTTCGCAGATGATGTGAAATTAATGAGGAGAATCACATCGGATGAAGACCAAGCAGGACTTCAAAGAGACCTGGACAAGCTTGACATATGATCTAGCAACTGGCTTCTCGAATTTAACCCCACCAAATGCAAAGTCATGAAGATCGGAGAAGGGCAAAGAAGACCTCTGACAGAGTACAGGCTAGGTGGACAAAGGCTACAAACCTCATCAAAGGAGAAAGACCTTGGGGTGAGTATAACACCAAGCATGTCTCCGGAAACACACATCAACCAGATAACCGCGGCAGCATATGGGCGACTGGCAAACCTAAGATTAGCGTTCCGTTACCTTAACAAGGAATCGTTCGAGACACTGTACACCGTGTACGTCAGGCCCATACTAGAGTATGCAGCACCAGTCTGGAACCCACATCTGGTCAAGCAAGTCAAGAAATTAGAGAAAGTGCAAAGGTTTGCGACAAGGCTAGTTCCACAACTCAGGGGACTGCCCTATGAAGAAAGGTTGAGGGAAATAGGACTAACAACACTGGAGGACAGAAGGGTTAGAGGAGACATGATAACGACATACAAAATACTGCGGGGAATCGACAAGGTAGATAGTGACAGGATGTTCCAGAGAGGAAACACAGAAACAAGGGGACACAACTGGAAGCTGAAGACTCAGATGAGTCAGAGGGATGTTAGGAAGCAATTCTTCAGCCATAGAGTAGTTAGGAAGTGGAATAGTTTAGTGAACGATATAGTGGAGGCGGGAACCATACATAGTTTTAAGACAAGGTATGATAAAGCTCATGGAGCAGGGAGAGCAGAGACCCAGTAGCGGACAGTGCAGAGGCGGGGCCAGGAGCTGAGTCTCGACCCCTGCAACCACAATTAGGTGAGTACAATTAGGTGAGTACACAGACACACACACGACAGTATGAGAATGACATAGCAGGGAAAGCCAAATCTGACCCGAAGCTGTTGTACAGTCACATCAGGAGGAGAACAACAGTCAAGGACCAGGTGATCAGGCTGAGGAAGGAAGAAGGGGAGGTCACAAGAAATGACCGCGAAGTGTGTGAGGAGCTCAACATGAGATTCAAAGAGGTGTTCACAGAGGAGATAGAAGGGCCTCTAGAAAGGCGGAGAGGTAGGGTACACCATCAGGTGCTGGACACAATACACACAACTGAGGAGGAAGTGAAGAGGCTACTAAGCGAGCTAGATACCTCAAAGGGTCCTGAGAGAGGGAGCAGAGGAGCTATGTGTACCACTAACAACAATCTTCAACATGTCAATCGGAACAGGGCAACTACCTGAGGTATGGAAGACAGCAAATGTAGTTCCAATCTTTAAAAAAGGAGACAGGCACGTAGCACTAATCTACAGGCCAGTGTCACTGACATGTATAGTATGCAAGGTCATGGAGAAGATTATCAGGAGAAGAGTGGTGGAGCACCTAGAAAGGAATGAGCTTATCAACAACGGCCAACACAGTTTCAGGGACGGGAAATCCTGTGTCACAAACCTACTGGAGTTCTACGACAGGGTGACAGCAGTAAGACAAGAGAGAGAGGGGTGGGTAGATTGCATATTCCTGGACTGTAAGAAGGCGTTTGACACAGTTCCACACAAGAGATTAGTGCAGAAGCTGGAGGACCAGGCAGTGATAACAGGGAAGGCACTACAATGGATCAGGGAATACCTGTCAAGAAGACAGCAGCGAGTCATGGTACGTGGCGAGGTGTCAGAGTGGGCGCCGGTGACGAGTGGGGTTCCACAGGGGTCAGTCCTAGGACCGGTGATGTTTCTGGTATTTGTGAACGACATGACGGAAGGAATAGACCCCGAAGTGTCCCTGTTTGCATATGATGTGAAGTTGATGAGAAGAATTCAATCGGACGAGGACCAGGCAGAACTACAAAGGGATCTGGACAGGCTGCAAGCCTGGTCCAGCAATTGGCTCCTGGAGTTCAACCCCACCAAGTGCAAAGTCATGAAGATTGGGGAAGGGCAAAGAAGACCGCAGACGGAGTACAGTCTAGGGGGCAAGAGACTGCAAACCTCAATCAAGGAAAAAGATCTTGGGGTGAGTATAACACCAGGCACGTCTCCTGAGGCGCACATCAACCAAATAACTGCTGCAGCATATGAGCGCCTAGCTAACCTAAGAACAGCATTCCGACATCTTAATAAAGAATCGTTCAGGACTCTGTACACTGTGTACGTTAGGCCCATACTGGAGTATGCAGCACCAGTTTGGAACCCACATCTAGCCAAGCACATAAAGAAGCTCGAGAAAGTGCAAATGTTTGCAACAAGACTAGTCCCGGAGCTAAGGGGTATGTCGTACGAGGAGAGGTTAAGGGAAATCGACCTGACGACACTGGAGGACAGGAGAGATAGGGGGGACATGATAACGACATATAAGCTACTGAGAGGAATAGACAAGGTGGACAGAGACAGAATGTTCCAGAGATGGAACACAGCAACAAGGGGACACAGTTGGAAGTTGAAGACTCAAATGAATCACAGGAATGTTAGGAAGTATTTCTTCAGTCATAGAGTGGTCGGGAAGTGGAATAGCTTGGGAAGCGATGTAGTGGAGGCAGGTTCCATACATAGCTTTAAGGAGAGGTATGATAAAGCTCATGGAGCAGGGAGCGTGACCAGTAGCGGCCAGTGAAGAGACGGGGCCAGGAGCTATGACTCGACCCCTGCAACCACAACTAGGCGAGTACAACAACTAGGTGAGTACACACACACACTCAGCTCTGAAGACCTGTACAGAGGTGTCTATACACCAGGAGGGCAGTGACTGAAGGTTCGCCAATGGTAAACTGCACTCTGAGGAAGTTATTGTATCTAATTAGGAGACCTGAGGAATATAGAACAGGAACATGAAAGTCAGCTAGAAGAGGAAAGGCTTCCGAGATGGAATGGACTGAGAGTGACCTGATGGTAGCTGGCTTTAGGTGCAAGAAGGAACAAAAGTGAGTTGTTATTATGATTTCATGAATCAAAGGTACTGGAGCTGATGAATGAAAGAAGATGAAAGCAGGAATAGTAACTGCAGGTGAAAAGATGGAAGGAAGAGAAGGAGCAAAAAAAGACCTTTGCAGAGATAGTTTCAGGAACCAGGTGGTGGAGGCTCAAGAACCAGGTGGTGGAGGTTCAGGAACCAGGTGGTGGGGGTTCAGGAACCAGGTGGTGGAGGTTCAGGAACCAGGTGGTGGAGGTTCAGGAACCAGGTGGTGGAGGTTCAGGAACCAGGTGGTGGAGGTTCAGGAACCAGGTGGTGGAGGTTCAGGAACCAGGTGGTGGAGGTTCAGGAACCAGGTGGTGGAGGTTCAGGAACCAGGTGGTGGAGGTTCAGGAACCAGGTGGTGGAGGTTCAGGAACCAGGTGGTGGAGGTTCAGGAACCAGGTGGTGGAGGTTCAGGAACCAGGTGGTGGAGGTTCAGGAACCAGGTGGTGGAGGTTCAGGAACCAGGTGGTGGAGGTTCAGGAACCAGGTGGTGGAGGTGCAGGAAATATTGAGTGTAATAGCAAATGGATACATAGCTCAAAACAGACAGAAATATGTAGGGAAAGGAAGTGGGAAGGGGAGAGAGAGGATGCTGGTTATCGATGGGCTTCAGGAGTCTGAAGGAAGGACTCATGATGAAGAGATTCAACATATCATCAGCCTAACAGGTGGAGTGGCTAAGGTGACTCAGGTGGCAAATTCTCAGACCTGGAAAGTATTCAAGGAGGAAAAATACAACCAATAAAATTGGCCCTCAGAGCAGTAATAACATTAAACAGGATTTTTGCGGAAACTATGGTTAAGGGAGAAAGAAAAATACTGCAAAAAAATACTGCTGGGAGAGAACAAGAGAAGAAGAGAAACAATTCAGAGCGTACAACGATGCTAGAGGTAGGAAGAAGAGAAAAGATGCATCAATTTATATATGGCAACTTAGCCTATGGAAGAACACCAGGCACTCACAAATACAGACCCCCTTTAATCTCTAACCCCCTTTCTCTCACAAAAATAATAACTCATAACAAGCCATATTCTACCCACCTTCCCACACCCACACTCCCTATTCTCCACAGCATAAGTACATTCCTCACAACTGCCCCCCACCCCAACCCCACACATCAAATCTCTCTTCACACCAGCTTCACTTATCCCCACGTAAATCCAGGATCCTGACCCCTTCCAGGGCAACCTCCCCCCTCTACCTATATCCTCAATGCACACAAAACTCTTCCATTCCCCTGACCCATGTGCAAGGACCAGGAATTCAGGAACCCATAAACCGGAACACAGCAGCAGAAAGGAACCTGAAAGTATGGTGCACCAATGGAGCAGAATAACAAATGAGTGATGAGTAGCCAAATGATATAGCACTCACAGAGACAAAGCTCATGGAAATTATTAAAAGACATGATCTTCCTGGCTTTATACGTGATTTTGAGAAAACTCGAGGAAACAGGGGAAATGGAGTAGTACTGCTTATCAGAAACCAGTGGAATTTTGAAGAGATGAGGGGAATTGACAGAAGGGAAACAGATGACTACATAGTAGGCACACTGACCGAAGATTGGGGTTCCCAAAGTGGTGATATCAGTAATGTACAACCCATCACTAAACAGCAAGAGACCAAGAGAATAAGATAAAAACAATAGAGCAATGTTGGAAGTGCTAGCTGAGGCGCACAAAAGACATTACATGAGCAGGACAAAGCAGCTGAACATGGGTAACTTCAACCACAAGGAGAGTGATTGGGAAGAACCTAGATCCACATGGAAATAAAAAACGTGGAGAACTTCATGCACCAACATATTAGGGAAACAACCAAAGCTTGACCTTGTATTCACCCTGAGTGGGTTTTACATAGATGATATTCCATATGAAAGGTCCTTCCGAGGCTAGTAACCATAGTTCTGAGTTTTGAATATCTTGTGGAAGTAACTGGGAAGAGAGAAGCAGCACGGTAAGAATGTGATTTGAAATTCAAAAGAGGAGAATACACACCCATGAGGTAGTTCCTGAATGAGGTGAGTTTGGAAAGAGAACTAGATGGGAAGCCAGTGAATCATATGATAGAGTATATCTGCCGGAAAGTGCAGGTTGGCAGAGAAGAAATCCAAATAAAAAAATGGGAAGACCAGAATGAGCTCAAGGTTTACCCAGAGGAGTAGATTGCTATAGCATAGAAAAAGTAAAGAAGGCAAAGAATTCAGAAAAACAAGGAACTGAGCCGAAGAGTGAGGACCGATTATTCATGGATAAGAGGAGAGGTTTAACAACAATGACATAGCATCAGAAGCCAAATCCGACCCAAAGTTGTTATATAGCAACATCGGGAGAACGACAACTTCCCTACTTATTCAGGTAGGTAATCAGGCTGAATAAGTAGGGAAGTTCACAAGGAATGACCAGGAAGTCTGCGAGGAGCTCAGCAAGAGATTTAGTGAGGTATTCTCAGAGGAGACAGGAAGGGTTCCAGTAAAGTGTACCTGCAAGCGTTGAGCTCAATATATACAATCTGGGAGATGAAGAAGTTACTGTGTGAGCTAAATATCTTACAGGCGGTGAGACCAGATAATATTTCTCTGTTGGTCCTGAGAGAGGGAGGAGAGGTACTGTGTATGCCATTTATCGACACAGGTCAACTGCCGGAGATGTGGAAGACAGCAAATGATGACCCACTTTTTAAGAAAGGAGATAGACAAGTAGTGTTACTTTACAAACCAGTGTCACTGACTTTCATATGGAGATTTTCAGAAGATTGGTGGAGCACCGAGAAAGAAGCGGGAAGACAGCCAGCACGGCTTCAGAGATGGTAAATCCCGTCACAAACTGTAAAGCATTTACTACCTTACATAAAAATAAATACTGGCACCTAGGGGTAAACAGCCTGTCTAGGGGCATGTAAACCATTAAACCACATAAACCAATGTACGGCAAAACTTGTTCCTTTACATTTAAGCGTTAATTAAATGGTCAATACATATATTTATTATAAGAAAGAACACAAAAACTAAATGTACAAAAATATAACAATATTAATAGTAAACTTACATATACCACATACAACCTACCCACTACATACAAAAATCACCAAACACCAGTACACCTTCACCAAGTACTCACATTAACTCACTAGCACACTGCTACTAGTGGTTAAAACAAACATTAATAAACAGGGAGGCTCCATGACCCCCACCCCCTTCTGCCAGCCTCTTAGCCTGCAGGCAAAACATTACACGAGTGCTTTCCCAAAACTTAAACATGCCTCTCCTCATACTTGGGCCTTACCGTTATATCAGGAGTTATTACATAAATATTAAAGCAACCAATGGCATAAACTTACCCAAAATCACCCCCTTCCTCCTAGTTACACAAACACTAAACCATGACGTCTTATTCAAGCCGCCGCTCTCCCGTACTGACTCAAAAACACATATCCTGCTCCTCTCCTGTCCTGACTACTCTTCACGATTAATACGCGTCTGGTTTCAGAACAAATCTCGTAAACTCTCATTATATATGGAGTGTTTTTTTATACACATATTTTCTACAACACTCTGTGTAATACAAACCTACTGGAGTTCTACGACAGGGTAACAGAAAGCCAGAGGGAGAGGGATAGGTAGACTACATCTTCTTTTCCAAGGCATTTGAAAATATTATATCCATCTGCCACAGAATCAGTCTATACAGTTCTTCCTGTAGCACTGAAGTGTCCTCTTATTTTGGAGTCATCGCCAGACTTGTTTATGTCACTATTTATTCCCTCATCTAAGTCGATTATATATACTGTGAACAACATAGGCCCCAACACTGACCCTTGAGGAGCACAGCTTATGACGCGTCCTCACTCCAATTTCTCCTCATTTATGCACTTTGTTGACTATCTGTCAACAATGCCTCTATCCAACAGTCTCTGACGTGGAACTCTATCAAAAGTCTTACTGAAGTTTATATATACAATATCATATTGATTACCATCATCTACCTCCTTAAATACCTAAGTGAATTTGTAGGGCAGGAACGTCTCTTTGTAAAACCGTGCTGAGATTCATTTATCAATTTATGTCTTTCAAGGTGACTTCGAATAGACTCAGCAGTTATTGAATTCATCAGTTTTCCGACAGTGGATGTTAGGCTTATTGGTCTATAATTCGATGCTAAAGACCTGTCTTCTGCTCTGTAGATAGGTATAACATTTGCCATTTTCTACTTATCCGGCACTATGCCATTTTGTAGTGATATGTCGAAAGAACTAGCCATTGGTTTGCTAAATTCCTACTTACATTCCTCTATAACCCTTGAGAACAGTTCATCAGGTCCCGGGGATTTGTTAGGTTTTAGTCTAAATATTTATTTGAGGACAATGTCACTATTGACTGATTTTTCACAACTTACTCTGTTGTTATCTACATAATTTTTAATTTCTGAAATTTCTCTAGTATCTTCCTTCATAAAAACTGTGAGGAAATAAGTGTTGAAAAACTGTACACATTTCTTTGTCACTGTCTGTATACTGACCTGAGCAACGTTTAAGTGGGTCTATTTTGTTCTTAAGTTTACTCTTTTATGCCTGAAAGAAACCTTTTGGGTTATTCCTCGAATCCCTTGCGACTTTATATTTTTTTTTTACTTTTCTTCTTCCTTTTATATTTATCTTTTTATCTGAATATATTGATTTCTTAAATGCCTCTCTTCCCTTTTGATTCACCTGTAAATGATTCTCTTTTGATCTTTCAGATCTTTTAGTCTATTGTTTATCCATTTAGGGTCATTCATGTATGATCTAATTTCCATATTTGGAACATAAGAAGTCGAAACAGCTTGAACTATCCTTTGAAAAAATGTCACATTGAGAACCATCACCGCCCACCTGACCCAGTCAGATCACATCAGGTCACCCCACCCAGTTATTTTCTCACTCCTATGAAATTGGTCATGCGGAAGTCAGGGACATTGGCTTGGTTGTTATTATTAAGGCAATTCTATGCAATATTGAAACAGGGATTTGGGATCACTTTCCACAAATTCATCATTAACCTCAAGATTATTAATTAGTGGTTCCTTATTAGCAAGAACCAAGTCAAGCAAGTTGTTTCCTCTAGTTGGTTCTATCACAACTGTTTTAAAAAACAATCCTGGATCGTATCAAGAAAATTGTTAGATGCAAGATTTCCAGTCAAATTACTCAAATAAATTTGTCTGAAGTTAAAATTTTCCATTAACACAACATTTTTGTATATAGATGCCTCTTGAATTTCGTCCCATAGAAGTTTACCGAGGTCCTTATCAAGGTTTGGGACTTTAAAATCACTCCTAAGAATTGTTTTTCAAATCCCTTCAGAAACTGTAGCCAAACAGGTTCAGCGTCCGTCACTTCTACTATTATATTTTGTCTAATGCAATAGTTTAAATTATCTTTGCCACCTTTCCTATTGACCCTATCAGTGAAATAATTTATAGCCTTGTATGTGGCATTCAGAAGGCATTTCTGTACTTTTCAGGTTGAACCAGATCTCTGTTATAGTAATAATATCTATGCTTCCTTCACATGCAGGTAATCTTAACTCATCTGTCTCATTTCTTACACTCCTACTATTAGCTAGTCACTCGCTGCCCTCTACTATCTATTTGTTTGTTGACCAGTTCCATTGCATTATTATTTTTCCACTTTCATCCCTCGTACTGTAATCTACTTGTTTCCCACACACACCCATATCTCTGTCTTCTGTCAGTTAAAGTCCTAGTCAACTCAGCAACGGCCTCCTCGGTAGAGTTGGCTAATGCTACCACTCCTGCCCCAATGAGATGTTTGCCATAAAAAATTTCCCAGATGTTAATGAATGGAATTGCAAGTTCTTTGCAGTATCTGTCTAGCCAGCAATTCACACGAATTGCCCTAGACATCCATTCATTATTCACTTCTCTTCTAGGGAAAATGCTATATATGATCAGGATCCCTCCCTTTGACTTAATTAAATTTATAACTGTCCTGTACTTGTACTTATCTAGTAGCTCCTGTCTACTGTTTTTTTCTGATATCGTTTTCACCAGCACTGATTCAGATAATGGACGTGTTCCCATTTCCTGTCATTATATTATGCAACCTGTTGATTATGTCACTAACACCAGCTCTTGGGAAACACACCCTCTGTCTCACTTTCCTGTCTCTGTTACTGAAAGGACAGTCTTACCTGTGAGTCACCGACCACAAGGATATTCCTACCTTTATTATCAGAGAAGTTAATGGTACCTTTATCCTCACTGCCCATTGAAGTACGTTCGTCCTGGAGAACAGATGAGCAATTTCTTACCTTCAGATCTGTTTTTTTTAACTTTCCTTACATTGATGTTTCTTCCTTTGCTGGAAACATCTACCCACTTGTAACGGTTGCTAATCTGCTCCTCACGGCTGGTAACCTGTTTCCCTTCACTAACTCTAACCAGTTTACATTCATTGATATAATTATCCTGGCGATTTTACAGATTCTTATTTTTTTCCTTCAGAAATAGAATCTTCTCCTTCAATACCTTGAACTCAGACTCTACAGATGCAAGCCAAGGTGCTTTATAACACTCCACACTAATCCTCTCCCGAAACAGTTCAGGACAGGTACGACCTTTCTTGACTGCTGACCACTGACTTTAACCCCAGCAGGTGTAAAGTTATGAATTCTGGGGAAGGGCAAAGAAGGCAGAAGACTGAGTACAGGCTCAAGGGGCAAAAGCTACAAACCTCACTCAAGGAGGACCTCGGGGTGAATGTTGTTCTGAGCATTTCACCTGAAACGCACATCAACCAAACAACTGCTTCAGCAAATGCGTGTCTGACAAATCTGATAACTAACTTTTAGACATGTATGTAAAGAGTCATTGAAGATACTGTATTCCGTATACTTTAGGGTCATGTTGGAGTATGCAGCACCATTATGAAACCTACACCTGGCTCAGCTTGAAGTTGAACATCTAGATGAGTCATATGGACATTAATTAAGAAGTATTTCTTCAGCTTTAGAGTAATCAGGAAGTGGAACGACCTAGAGAATTGAGTGGTATAGGCAGGATTCATTCTTAGCTTTAAGAACAGGTACGATAAGGTTCTCGAAGCCAGGTGTGACTCGACCCCTGCAAGCACATGTTAGTGAGTACACACACATACACACATACTCTCTTGAGCAACAGTATCAGACAATCTCACTACAAGACTTCTTAAACTTGAACTTGTCTGCTTCACCTTCCTTAAGACTTTCTTGCGACATCCTCGACGGCAAAAGTCAAACGAAGGCATTTTAGAAACATAAACCAGGGCGCACAACGCATATTTTTGTTTTTATCTGCAGCTTAAAGCTGAAACTTTAGCTTGAAATAGCTGTTCCAGATCTTGGCTAGAGTTAGAGACAGTTAATGGCTGCTCGGAGGTCAACAAGACTGTGTTTTTATGATCTTTGCAAGGGTGGTTTCGTGAAAGTCTTTATCCAAGGATGAGTTACACCAGGGGGAGAGTACAGGAGACTAACTAGCACGGGATATTGCAATACCAGGGATGTTGAGGAGGATGCTGTCAGTCGGGCCGGAAACCTTCCTATCAGAACCCTGATTATCTTTTTCTGACACTCTTACCCTCCTTCCCTCCCCGCTCTTTCTCTCTCTGGTTTTGTCTTTGACATGTTGACACTCTGGATTATAACATCTAGGAAACGCAATATTTAATCTACTTCGTGCTCTTTTGTGAATTTAATTGAGGGTACTAAACCACTGACTCTAAGTAGGCACTCAAGGGACTCAGTGATTTAGTACCCCCACCCTCTCTCTCTCTCTCTCTTTGTTCTTATTCAGGTTCATCCCTATAATCTCTCCTTATCCACTACGTCTTCCTTTACCCCTTGTTTCCTACTTCAGCCCCTAAAATCTCTCCTCTTCCCTCTTGTCATTTCATTGTCCCACTCCATACCTTCCATCCCTCCTCCCATCCCTCGCACTTGCTCTCACTCTCCTTGATCCAGAGCTTCCAGACTTCCAGCCGTGATTATTGAGGAGAGAGTTTGGACACATACACACACACACACACACACACACACACACACACACACACACACACAGGAGCTGAGTCTCGACCCCTGCAGCCACAAATAGGTGAGTACACACAGAGGGATAGAGTGCATCTAGTAGGGGTTAGCGAAAAGGCGGGGCCAGGAGCTATGACACGACCCCTGCAACCACAAATATGTGAGAACAAAATCGTAAGAACACACACACACGTTTGAGTTAATGGACAATATACCAGAGATGAACTACAAGACAAGGGGGTTGCATAAAGCGCACCTTACAAGAGATCAATCAATAATCTTGAACAACATATAGAGATGCTGTGAACACTTTGCTAGGATGTGAAATACCTAAAACAGTGATGATGAAGGAGGTATCATGGTAAACAAGGAAGACAAGTGTGTGTCCGCTGTGTGTGTGCCTCTGTGTGTGTCCGCTCTGTGTGTGTCCGCTCTGTGTGTGTCCGCTCTGTGTGTGTCCGCTCTGTGTGTGCACACTCTGTGTGTGTCCGCTCTGTGTGTGTCCGCTCTGTGTGTGCACACTCTGTGTGTGTCCGCTCTGTGTGTGTCCGCTCTGTGTGTGTCCGCTCTGTGTGTGTCCGCTGTGTGTGTCCCTGTCTATGTCAGATTTGAGGATGAGAAATAGGATGGGGGCGAGTACTGTGCTTTGTGGAACAGAGCTTTTCACCGTAGCTGCCTCGGACTTTACTCTGTTTACTACTCTTTGTGTTCTATTTGTTAGGAAATTATAGACCCATCTACCAACTTTTCCTTTATCACGCATTTGTGCACTATTACACCATAGTCACACTTGTCGAAGGCTTTCGTAAAGTCTGTGTATACTACATCTGCGTTTTGTTTTCTTCTAGAGCATCCAGGTCCTTGTCATAGTGGTCCAGTAGTTGAGACAGGTAGGAGCGACCTGCTCTAAACCCATGTTGCCCTGGGTTGTGTAACTGATGGATATCCAGATGAGTGGCGATCTTGCTGCTTAGAACCCTTTCAAAGATTTTTATGATATGGTATGTTAGTGCTATCTCTCTGTAGTTCTTAGCTATTGCTTTACTGCCCACTTTGTGGAGTGGGGTTATGTCTAATGTTTTTAGCACCTGTAGAATAACCCCTGTGTCCATAGAATGCTAAAAACATGTGATATTGGCTTCTTGCAGTTCTTGATGAACACAGTGTTCCAATAGTCTGGGTCTGGGGCAGAGTGCATGGGCAATGGGCATATCATTTGTCGCTTTTTCGAAGTCATGTGGTGTTAGGATAATATCAGATAAGTTTCAATCTACCAAATTCTGAGTCTCGGTAATAAAAAAATCATTTAGGTCTTCGACTCTAAGTCTGGTTAGCGGCTTGCTAAAAACTGAGTCATACTGGGACTTGAGTAACTCATTTCCTTGCTGTCATCTGTGTAAGACTCATCTCGTCTAAGTAGAGGCCCAATACTGGATGTTGTTCTCGACTTAGATTTGGCGTAAGAAAAGAAATATTTTGGGTTTCATTCAATTTCGTTTATGGCTTTTAGTTCTCACATTTCTTGTCTCCTGTAAGATTCCTTTAGCTTACGTTCGATATTTGGTAGTTCTCTGACCAGTGCCTCCCTTCATATTACAGATATATGTGCCTCTTTTAGCCGCTCTGTGATTCTTCGCCTTCGCCTATATAGGAAGCGCCTCTCTCTAGTTTACATCTTCTCTTCCTTTTCTTTAAAGGAATATGCCTTGTGCATACCTCGAGTGCCACAGAGTTAATTTTTTCTAGACATAGATTTGGATCCATGTTGCTTAGGATATCTTCCCAGCATATTTCATTTAGGACATGGTTGACTTAGTCCCACCGTGTGATTTTATTACTGAAGTTGAATTTAGTGAAGGCTCCCTCGTGACTGGTTATATTTTGTTGGTCTGGGGCCCCGCGCATACATGTCTGTACCTCTATTATATTGTAATCTGAGTATATTGTTTTTGATATAGTAATATTTCGTATCAGATCATCATTGTTAGCTCTTGTGAAGTATAACTAGGGAAAAGTTCATGAATTATTGGGAAGGGGGATTTCAGCCTAAGACACCTAAATGGAGGAATGTAACAAATAATGCTGTAGCAGAGATCACCCAAGGAGGCAGCTCAGAGGAAAATTCGCACACACACGAACTACTGAATCTCTGCACCAAATTCACCTTAAACCAGCAAATAATATTGGTAGAATTACCGACAATATGTTAAGTAAAAGGACACAAATGCAACTAATGTGACATTTTATTGTGGCAACGTTTCGTAACGGCTTGACAAACCTCCTGGAGAGCGAAACGTTGCCACAATAAAATGTCACATTAGTTGCATTTGTGTCCTTTTACTTAACAGCAAATAATAGAGCCAACAAGACTGGAGAATACACTGGACCTCATCTTCACTAACAATGATGATCTGATACGAAATATTACTATATCAAAAACAATATACTCAGATCACAATATAATAGAGGTACAGACATGTATGCGCGGGGCCCCAGACCAACAAAATATAACCAGTCACGAGGGAGCCTTCACCAAATTCAACTTTAGTAATAAAATCACACGTTGGGACTAAGTCATGTACCAAGAATGCTGCAGGCATTTTCCCTATGGATCGCAACACTGAGTCTCTGAAAGAAAAAGCTGGCCGCTTTGGTGTCCTTGGTTTCTGTGATGAGTTTTTCACCTATCTCTTTAAGGAATCTCAGGGCACACTTGCCCCGACCCTGTTGGGACGAAGTTAAAGCAGAGTGCCAGTCCTCTGTATTTGTAATCTTCTGGGTCATTTTAGTTCAGTGTATTCCACTAAAAATAATGATAGACAAGAATAAAAAGCGTCAGTATTAAAATTCTTAAAAATATTAACAACAAACATTAATCTGCCAATGAACGTGAACGAAACTAGATATACTTCGATCACAGTGAGATCCTAGAAAGGAATCCACATATTGCATAACTCCAGACACCTGTACCTCAATGACCGCGATAGGAATACTGATGAATAAAGCATAAGTTTCTAATGCAGTAAAATATTAACTTAACGTTGAAGATTTGATGCGGACCAGAGGAGGCATTCACGAGGCTTGGAAACTGATATTCTTATTTCTTCAATAAAAATCGCAAATTAGAACCCAAAATCTATACAATTCTTCAACTAAAAAACACTATCTTAAAAAAAATTCAAGCCAGTCTGAAAAGGCATTCCTAGTTATCTTACAGACACCAATACCTCCCCCCCCCCCCAAAAAAAAAAAAAAAACAGCTGTGCAGCAGTACTAAGTTTGAAGAAGCACAGAAGTTACATTATCAAAGTTATTGATATAGAAGTTTTAAAGGCAGTAAGTTAAGGCATTCATGAAACATTTCCAATTTTTAAATTTTTCCGAGAAAATTAATAAAAAAAAATGGTAAAACTACAACTTACACAGCCCAAAAAAATCAAATCGTTTTTCTAAGTAAGATTCAACAGAGTTTAAAGTTGAAAGCTGATCAAAAAAAATACTCTATAGACGCAAATATATAATTTGCAATATTCTACGTAATATCTTGTGAATGAATCTTTTGATCGGATTCAAACTTTTAGTGGCGATGTGATTTTTCAAGAGAGAAGCTTCACCTTCATTTTGGACTGATAAAGATTTTTTTTATTTTCATATAAAATAATAGTGGTAGTAGCGGAAGAGCTAGTAGTGGTGGTAGTAGTAGTAGTAGTGGAAATAGTAGTAGTAGTGGTGGTAATAGTAGTAGTAGTAGTGGTAATAGTAGTAGTAGTAGTGGCAATAGTAGTAGTAGTGGTAATAGTAGTAGTGGTAGTAGTAGTGGTAGAGCTAGAAGTGGTAGTAGTAGTGGTAGAGCTAGTAGTGGTAGTAGTAGTGGTAGAGCTAGTAGTGGTAGTAGTAGTGGTAGTATTAGTAGTAGTGCTAGAGCTAGTAGTAGTGCTAGAGCTAGTAGTAGTAGTAGTGCTAGTAGTAGTAGTAGTAGTGGTAGAGCTAGTAGTAGTAGTGCTAGAGCTAGTAGTGGCAGTAGTGATAGAGCTAGTGGTGGTGGTAGTAGTAGTAGTGGTAGAGCTAGTGGTAGTAGTAGAGCTAGTATTTGTAGTGGTAGAGCTAGTGGTAGTAGTAGAGCTAGTATTAGTAGTGGTAGAGCTAGTGGTAGTAGTAGAGCTATATTAGTAGTGGTAGAGCTAGTGGTAATAGTAGAGCTAGTATTAGTAGTGGTAGAGCTAGTGGTAATAGTAGAGCTAGTATTAGTAGTGGTAGAGCTAGTGGTGGCAGTAGTAGTAGTATTGGTAGTGGTGTGTTTAGTGGTATTAGTAGTAGTAGAGATAGTACTTGTAGTAGAGGTAGAACTGATAGTAGTAGTGGAGGTGGTAGAGCTAGTCGTAGTAGTAGTAGTCGTACAACAGTGGCAGAGGAGGTATTAGTGTTAGTAATACAAGGGTCATAGTGGGGTGTTAGAAAAGCAGCAGGAATAGTAGTAGTAGTGGAAGTAGTAGTGGAAGTAGTAGTGGAAGTAGTAGTGGAAGTAGTAGTGGAAGTAGTAGTGGAAGTAGTCCAAGAAAAGGAAAAAGGAACACTGCACGAGAGTTAATGGCCAACTATAGATGCATATTCTGTGTAATAACTTATGAATGAATCTTCTGATCGGATTCTGTGTAATAACTTATGAATGAATCTTCTGATCGGATTCTGTGTAATAACTTATGAATGAATCTTCTGATCGGATTCTGTGTAATAACTTATGAATGAATCTTCTGATCGGATTCTGTGTAATAACTTATGAATGAATCTTCTGATCGGATTCTGTGTAATAACTTATGAATGAATCTTCTGATCGGATTCTGTGTAATAACTTATGAATGAATCTTCTGATCGGATTCAAACTTTTAGTGCCGATGTGGTTTTTCCCCAAGAGAAGCTTCACCTTCATTTTGGTCAAAATAGGTTTTATTGTGCCTTTTAATTAAACAGATTTATTTTCATACTACTATTATACGACTTCCTCCTCTCGTTCCATTACCCCCTGCCCCCTGTTGTATATATACTGGCTTCCTTCCCTTCCAGCTTCTGTGTGACAACTTAATGGTTTAAGCCGGACTGAAACGTCGTCTTAAGCTTCAGTCTAATATGTGCGGGTTATTTGTGTATTGTTGCAGTCACTGTATTGTGACTATTTATTCTTTATTGATCCCTGGGCACCTGCACACGGCAATAGTTGCATGAAGCCAGTCACACAAGGTGTTCTAAAGTTATAAACGAAAATTTGGAGGAAGAAAAAAAGAAAATGAATATAAGACTAAAATAAAGAGGTAACCACATAAAAGTTCCCCTTTGGGGATGCCTGATAATAATGAGGATTTCTTAGTACTTTGAAAGATACTGAATGTTGCTTTAAAGGGCACGTAAGTTCCCCCGTCTTCTAATAACATGGTTATTTTTCTACTATAGTCTACCTTAGTCCATAATTACTATCGCATTTACTTTTTTTCGTAAGGTGAAGTCCAGGATCTTACCTTAATTCATGGTATACCTTAACGAATCTTTGATGTCAATTGTTGTTGTAGAGATCTGACCTTTGGTACCCATTTTACTGATGGGTGAACATGGACAACCGGTGTAAAGAAACACGTCCAATGTTTACACCCTTTCCAGGAATCGAACCCACACCCTCACCGTGTTAAGCGAGAGCTTTAGCCACCAGGCCGAGCTAGGTATATAGAGGAAATGATGACATATACAAGGATGGCGAGTGAGTATAAAGAGAAAGGAACGTGAAATAAAGAGAGGCCCAGTTTGGTGTTGTACACAGAGGAAGTGCCCTCATTTATAGGGAGGGAGAGCTTTTAAATATAGACGAAATGACCTCATAGGCAAACAGCTTCACTCGAAAGCGAAATGTTAAGGAGATAATCCGAGTGAAGGTTAGTGAATCAGCACTCACGTAACCTTAACCCGGGGCCGAGTGCAACAAGGTCTGCCACGAATCACCAGGAAGATGTTGAATGGAAGACTCTTGCAATGACAAAGGTGTCATCGCTTTCTTATTTTGAATATAATAATAATATTCGAAGGATACTGGGGAAAAGGCAATTATTAAAGGAAATGGAACTGCCCTCCCCTTCCTCGGATTAAACCTGAACACCCAGGAGTTGTATAGGATAAAAGGTATATGAAGTAATAATTACTAAGAATAGAATAATATTTCTATATTCTATATAGTCAAATTTTCACTACAACTGAGGTCACACTATATATAAGAGCATGCTATATCTAGGAGCAACCTAACCAGAGGCGACTCTATATCTGGGTGAAAATATACTTGAGATGACACTATATCTGAGGTCACACTATACTTCAGATCACACTGTACTAGAGGTCACTTTATATCTGAAGTTATACTCTCCTGAAGTCACACTATACCTGAGGTCACACTGCCACACTAGAGGTCACACTATATTAAAGGTGACACTAAATATAAGGTTACACTACACATGAGGTCACACTACCAGAGGTCACAGTATACCAGAGATCGCATTACCTGAGGTCACAAAGCACATTATTTCATACCATACCTAGGCTCATGCTATACCTAAGCTCATACTATACCTAGGCTCACACTATACCTAGGCTCATACTATACATAGGCTCACATTATACCTAGGCTCATACTATACCTAGGCTCACACTATACCTAGGCTCATACTATACCTGGGACCACACTATACCTAGGCTCACACTATACCTAAGCTCACACTATACCAAGGCTCACACTATACCTAGGCTCATACGATGCCTAAGCTCATTCTACGCCTAGGCTCATACTATACCTAGGCTCATACGATGCCTAGCCTCACACTATACCTAGGCTCACACTATACCTAGGCTCACATTATACCTAGACTCACATTATACCTAGGTTCACACTATACCTAGGCTCACACGATACCTAGGCTCGTACTATACCTAGGCTAATACTACGCCTAGGCTCATACTACGCCTAGGCTCATACTATACCTAGGTTCATACTATACCTATACTCATACTATACCTAGGCTTACACTATGCCTAGGCTCACACTATGCCTAGGCTAATACCATACCTAGGCTCAAACTATACATAGGCTCATACTATACCTAGGCTCATACTATGCCTAGGCTCATACTACGCCTAGGCTCATACTATAACTAGGCTCATACGATGCCTAGCCTCACACTATACCTAGGCTCACACTATACCTAGGCTCACACTATACCTAGGCTCATACTACGCCTATGTTCATACTGTAACAAGGCTCATACGATGCCTAGGCTCACACTATACCTAGGCTCACACTATACCTAGGCTCTCACTATACCTAGGCTCACACTATACCTAGGCTCACACTATACCTAGGCTAATACCATACCTAGGCTCACACTATACCTAGGCTCATACTATACCTATACTCATACTATACCTAGACTCATACTATGCCTAGGCTCATATTATTATGCCTAGGCTCATACTATACCTAGGCTCACACCATACCTAGGTTCATACTATACCTTGGCTAATTCTGTATCTAGGCTCATACTATATCTAGGCTCATACTATACCTAGGCTCATACTATACCAAGGCTCATACTATGCCTAGGCTCATGCTATACCTGGGCTCATATTACACCTAGGTCATACTATGCCTTGGCTCATACTAAACCTAATCTCATACTATACTTAGGCTCACACTATACCTAGGTTCATACTATACCTAGGCTCACTCTGTGGAGAAAATTCTCTAAGAGAAGGGGGGGGGGGTATCAGCCCTTTCAGCCCCCTTCTGCCCTTTCAAGGGCCCAGCCCTTAGAAAGGGCCAGACACTGAGTGATAGACATTTGAGATAAATGTGACTCTTTGCAATAGCAGGAAAAGTGAAGAAAACTACTGTTTCATTTTGATACACTTGAAAAAAACAATCCTGTGCTCTCAGTGATTGAATTGCAAACTTTTGCAGTGTTTAGCAAGTGAGGAAGTGTGTTAAGTCAGCGAAACAGGGCAAACCAGCAGGAGCGGAGAAGCAGGCGTTAGATTGACTTAAGGAACCACAGAGGGAAAGCTTGCAGTGCGGGGTTTGACCTCACAAAGGAACATTTGTCGTGCTCATCCGATCTCTTATCAGTCTCCACTAACGTCGGGAAATCGGATAAGAACTCTGTTCCAGCGCGTTTAGTGATAATTAATCATAAAATAGCGGTATATTAGAGAAGTGTGCGCAGCTTCTTAATACTGCTAAAAGACAAACGTAGAGAGACAATCGCGGGTGTACTTCATCGAACGAGACGTTGACTCATCAGCGACTTTCTACAATCAAGACAGCGTTTCCCGCCGTGTATGGTGCAGCCAACACCATTGCTTACGTTACAACGAGCAAGGTAGGTTTTGTTGTTCTTGTCAGGCAGGGGACTGCGCAGTTCTTGTGAGGCAGGGGCATCAAAATTTATCTATTGACGGCGGTAATATGTGGACTTTTTAGTCCAAACCAGTGAGTATCAGTTCAGTCCTTTAACTGACTGACGTATGGGAATAGCTCCTCTGGAGCAATTAATTTTAAACTAATCCATTAAATTTGACAGCTCCGTGGTGGTAAACACTGGATCGCATCGGAGGAACTTCTTGACCTGGTTCATCACCAGGGTACTGAAGGAGCTGAATCACTTGGTTCATCACCAGGGTACTGAAGGAGCTGAAGCACTTGGTTCATCACCAGGGTACAGAAGGAGCTGAAGCACTTGGTTCATCACCAGGGTACTGAAGGAGCTGAAGCACCTGGTTCATCACCAGGGAACTGAAGGAGCTGAAGCCCCTGGTTCATCACCAGGGTACAGAAGGAGCTGAATCACTTGGTTCATCACCAGGGTACTGAAGGAGCTGAAGCACTTGGTTCATCACCAGGGTACTGAAGGAGCTGAAGCACCTGGTTCATCACCAGGGCACTGAAGGAGCTGAATCACTTGGTTCATAACCAGGGTACTGAAGGAGCTGAAGCAGCTAGTCCATCACCAGCGTACTGAAGGAGCAGAAGCACCTGGTCCATCACCAGGGTACTGAAGGAGCTGAAGCACCTAGTCCATCCCCAGGGTACTGAAGGAGCTGAAGCACCTGGTCCATCACCAGGGTACTGAAGGAGCTGAAGCACCAGGTCCATCACCTGTGCTGTGTATATTTGAGTTTGTTTTATTTAGCAAATTGCTGTTCCATGTCGTTACTAGTGAATAAATCTTTCGATCAGCTTCAAACCCTAGATGGTAGCGTATCTTAATAAGAATAATTTTACATTTATTTTTAGGTGGGCGGATGCAAATTTTCCAGTTTTTTGACAGTTTTATAAAATATCGTTTTCCAAAAAATACAAATCAAATATTTCTTCTTAAAGGATTGTAAAGAATTTTATATGAAATATAAATTTGAAAAGAAAACTGAAAAAAAAAGAAATATGCAGATTTGTAGTGTTTTTGCTTAACGAGGAAGACTTTCTTATTTTCCAATATTTTTTAGCAACATTATTTTAGTTTGCTTTATTACTGAACGCCTTGTTCAGTCTCCTTCAAGACTTCATCTCTTATTGAAATCAAGATTCACGGGACTGTTCCCATGTGTGGGTGTCCAGTACACGGTGCTACTTAAGCAATTCTCATTTTTTTTGATTATCCTCGAAATTGTATAGTATTATTTTGGCTAATTTCATTATTTTTTCCCTTGATGCTGGTTAGACGCTCATGATCCAAGGAACTACTCGTGGCTTTGTTGATAGTATCCTCAGCTAACACACTGAGGGTCCAGGATGCTGGGAATGTCTTAGACATTTACAAAGTCGGACCGAAACGTCATCGTTAGCTCCCCTTTCATATGTGCGGGTTATTTGTGTAATGTTCCAGTCACGGTATTGTGCATTTGTTCTTTTTACAGCTTATAAAGACATGGGACGAGAAGTAAATTGCTTTGAAAGAACATTTTTTTACGTTTTATTTAAATAAACACTGACCGCAGTATAATGAGGCAAAGTCTGTATAAATAATCTGGTATACGGATCAGCAATGTGCACATGTAGTGCACGTTGGTGAAGGTGAACGATTGTAAAAGAATGTGACCAGAGATAAATAAAAACCAATACCATAGCTGGTGTTCCTACAATGTAACTATCATACAGAACAGTGTACCAACACACTGCTGGTGTTCCAACAATGTAACTATCATACAGAACAGTGTACCAACACACTGCTGGTGTTCCAACAATGTAACTATCATACAGAACAGTGTAGCAACACACTGCTGGTGTTCCAACAATGTATCATACAGAACAGTGTAGCAACACACTGCTGGTGTTCCCACAATGTAACTATCATACAGAACAGTGTAGCAACACACTGCTGGTGTTCCCACAATGTAACTATCATACAGAACAGTGTAGCAACACACTGCTGGTGTTCCCACAATGTAACTATCATACAGAACAGTGTAGCAACACACTGTTGGTGTTCCCACAATGTAACTATCATACAGAACAGTGTAGCAACACACTGCTGGTGTTCCCACAATGCAACTATCATACAGAACAGTGTAGCAACACACTGCTGGTGTTCCCACAATGTAACTATCATACAGAACAATGTAGTAACACACTGCTGGTGTTCCCACAGTGTAACTATCATACAGAACAGTGTAACAACACACTGCTGGTGTTTCCACAATGTAACTATCATACAGAACAGTGTAGCAACAAACTGCTGGTGTTCCCACAATGTAACTATCATACAGAACAGTGTAGCAACACACTGCTGGTGTTCCCACAATGCAACTATCATACAGAACAGTGTAGCAACACACTGCTGGTGTTCCCACAATGTAACTATCATACAGAACAATGTAGTAACACACTGCTGGTGTTCCCACAGTGTAACTATCATACAGAACAGTGTAACAACACACTGCTGGTGTTTCCACAATGTAACTATCATACAGAACAGTGTAGCAACAAACTGCTGGTGTTCCCACAATGTAACTATCATACAGAACAGTGTAGTAACACACTGCTGGTGTTCCCACAATGTAACTATAATACAGAACAGTGTAACAACACACTGCTGGTGTTCCCACAATGTAATTATCATACAGATCAGTGTAGCAACACACTGCTGGTGTTCTCACAATGTATCATACAGAACAGTGTAGCAACACACTGCTGGTGGTCCCACAATGTAACTATCATACAGAACAGTGTAGCAACACACTGCTGATGTTCCCACAATGTAACTATCATACAGAACAGTGTAGCAACACACTGCTGGTGTTCCCACAATGTAACTATCATACAGAACAGTGTAGCAACACACTGCTGGTGTTCCCACAATGTAACTATCATACAGAACAGTGTAGCAACACACTGCTGGTGGTCCCACAATGTAACTATCATACAGAACAGTGTAGCAACACACTGCTGGTGTTTCCACAATGTAACTATCATACAGAACAGTGTAGCAACACACTGCTGGTGTTCCCACAATGTATTGTTCACCTGGTCTATCCTAATAGCGCTGCTTCAAGAGACAGCAAGCTGACACGTGAACGGAAGACACCGAAACAGCCAAAAACGTTTCGCTCATTCATTCATAAGTCTCGTCTTGAACGACAAAAATGGTGGTAATCAAGGCTGTCGCTGTTTTGTCTCTCTCCATATTTTAACGTCGCTATTCTCCAGCCTCGAGTTAATGGAACATAGGCTGGTCCTTTTCAAATTTATTTTTAGCACCGAGTCCTCTCACAAAAGCCAGAGGAAAGCAGACGGAGGATCGAACCTTCGCTACGTCTCAAGCTTAAACTTTTTTACTGGAGTAAGATAAGATATTGTTGGGATTTTTAACCCAGAACGGTTAGCCACCCAGGATAACCCAAGAAAGTCAGTGCGTCAGCGAGGGACTGTCTTATTTCTATTGAGGTCGTCAATCTTGTCCCCCAGGATGCCACCCATACCAGTCCACTAACACCTAGGTACCTACTTGCTTACTAGGTGAACACAAATAACCCGCACGTGGGAGACAGAAACTTACGACGACGTTTCGGTCTGAGACGACGTTTCGGTCTGACTCGGACCAAATATTTACGTGGTCCTAAACGGTAGGTATTGTTAATTTTTACTCTTCATTCTACTGGAGTGACAGAAGGGATCCAGTCCTCAGCTCCGCTCTCACTATACTCTCTACATCACCTTAATATAGTGTACCTCACTCTGCGTACTTCTGTATTTCATTGCTTAATTTGTGGATGTCAATGTCAAAAAATATGTAAAAAATGCATGTTGAGTTTACTGGTGTGGACTTACCGGCGGTGAAGCCGGACCATCGCGTAGCGACGGAAGCCACTGGTGTACAGTTTACCGTCTACACTCCCGTCTTCTCTTGTTTGTCATGCATCCGTCAACGAACAGAGAAGATCACCATCACCTTTAATGAGAAGTGGACATCATCAACTCTCTACAAATCATCAAATCTCGAGGAAATGGGAATGAACGCCCGGCCATTTAGGGCTCGATACGGCTCACTGAGACCTATGAACCACAATGTCAATAAGTTCGTCACCCATTTAGAGTAACCTTTCCTCTAAGTTCAGAGCAAACTATTTTCAAAATAAAGTTAATGAGTGGCAAAACTTCCTTGAGCAAGATTAAAGTCAGTAAAGCGTCTCTCTGTGAGATAAACGAGACAGGGGAATATTTCATAGTCTTCCCTGGTCTGAAAGATCTCTCTCTCTCGCGTGTGATTTTTCGGATCGAAGACGAAAATGGATCTGTTGTGGAAGCAGAATCCGAATCTACTGTGAAAACGGTCTCTGGGGAAACCAGACCCGAGATGGATAGTCTCCCTCTGGACAGAGACGTGTCCAGAACCATCGTAGATGCAGAGAGCAGGGTGGAATCTACTTCTGAAACCAGGGTTCAGGCCGTTGTAAACAGTACTGCCTAAAAGGTAAACAGAAATTCAACGCTATATTCTACGAATGTAGAGAACGAGGAAAGTACAGGGAAAACATGTCCTGTGCATGGTGTCTATCATTCCTCCTAAAATGATGTGTAATTCAACCAGCCTGGCACTCCTGTGAATGACACCTAACACCCTTCCTAAGATGCTATGTAACCTAGCCAGCCTAGCTGCCCTGTACATGGTATCTAACCCTCTTCCTGGGATGCTATGTAATCTAGCTAACCTAGCTGCCCTGTACATGGTATCTAACCCTCTTCCTAGGATGCTATGTAATCTAGCCAGCCTAGCAGCTGTCCTCAGCACATCACTCAAGATTCTTCACAAAACAGCGAGATTCTCGGTACTCTGAATCACGACGTGAAAGCGCAAAATGCGGCCGCCTGCGCACCCGCGCAACCTCACCAACAAAACTCGACGACAAAAGCGAAACAATACCGAGACGTGGCCTCGCAATACTTTGAAAATTTCAGACAAATCCCGAGTGAGAAAGCGAGAGAAAGCAGTCCGCTTCCTCCTCCCCCAAAGAAAATAGCGAAACGGGCCGGCGGACCGCCCAAAAGCACCGAATTACAGCGCGAAACGTGCTTGAAAGAGAATGATAGCGATACGTCAAGAGAAAGCGTAAAGTACTTCGATAACATAAACAAACCATAATAAGAACTGCACTTTGTGTTAAATACAGTTGTGTGTACAACTCTCACTCTTATTGCAGCAGCGGTATTCTTTGCGCTTATGTACAAGTGGAAGTTCAAGAATGTGGAGCTACAGCGGTACCGGGAGTGTTTGAGGTACCGCCTGGTGAGGAACAGTGGCACTGGTGGTGAGGAGGCCTAGTCTGGGAGCGAGGTGCCGGGGCCCTCCTCAAAGAAATTATTATTATTATTTATTTTATTTATTAACACATCGGCCGATTCCCACCAAGGCAGGGTGGCCCGAAAAAGAAAAACTTTCATCATCATTCACTCCATCACTGTCTTGCCAGAGGGGTGCTTTACACTATAAAACTGCAACATTAACACCCCTCCTTGAGAGTGCAGACACTGTACTTCCCATCTCCAGGACTCAAGTCCGGCCTGCCGGTTTCCCTGAATCCCTTCATAAATGTTACTTTGCTCACACTCCAACAGCACGTCAAGTATTAAAAACCATTTGTCTCCATTCACTCCTATCAAATACGCTCACACATGTTTGCCGGAAGTCCAAGCCCCTCGCACACAAAACCTCCTTTACCCCCTCCCTCCAACCTTTCCTAGGCCGACCCCTACCCCGCCTTCCCTCCACTCCAGTTTTATACACTCTCGAAGTCATTCTATCTCGTTTCATTCTCTCTACATGTCCGAACCACCTCAACAACCCCTCCTCAGTTCTCTGGATAATAGTTTTGGTAATCCCGCACCTCCTCCTAATTTCCAAACTCCGAATTCTCTGCATTATATTCACACCACACATTGACCTCAGACATGACATCTCCACTGCCTCCAGCCTTCTCCTCCTTGCAACATTCATCACCCATGCTTCACACCCATATAAGAGTGTTGGTATAACTATACTCTCATACATTCCCCTCTTTACTTCCATGGACAAAGTTCTTTGTCTCCACAGACTCCGAAGTGCTCCACTCACCCTTTTCCCCTCATCAATTCTATGATTCACCTCATCCTTCATAGACCCATCTGCTGACATGTCCACTCCCAACTATCTGAATATATTCACCTCCTTCATACTCTCTCCCTCCAATCTGATATCCAATCTTTCGTCACCTAATCTTTTTGTTATCCTCATCACCTTACTCTTTCCTATATTCACTTTCAATTTTCTTTTACACACCCTACCAAATTCATCCACCAACCTCTGCAACTTCTCTTCAGAATCTCCCAAAAGCACAGTGTCATCAGCAAAAAGCAACTGTGACAACTCTCATTTTGTATTTGATTCTTTATATTTTAACCCCACACCTCTTGCCAAGACCCTCGCATTCACTTCTCTTACAACCCCATCTATAAATATATTGAACAACCACGGTGACATCACACATCCTTGTCTAAGGCCCACTTTTACTGGGAAATAGTCCCCCTTCCTCCTACACACTCTAACCTGAGCCTCACTATCCTCATAAAAACTCTTCACTGCTTTCAGTAACCTACCTCCTATTCCATACACCTGCAACATCTGCCACATTGCCCCCTATCCACCCTATCATACGCCTTTTCCAAATCCATAAATGCCACAAAAACCTCTTTACCCTTATCCAAATACTGTTCACCTATATGTTTCACTGTAAACACTTGGTCTACACCCCCCCTACCTTTCCTAAAGCCCCCGTGTTCATCTGCTATCCTGCGTTCTGTCTTACTCTTAATTCTTTCAATAATAACTCTACCATACACTTTACCAGGTACACTCAACAGACTTATTCCCCTATAATTTTTGCACTCTCTTTTGTCCCCTTTGCCTTTATACAAAGGAACAATACATGCTCTCTGCCAATCCCTAGGTACCTTACCCTCTTCCACACATTTATTAAATAATAGCACCAACCACTCCAAAACTATATCCCCACCTGCTTTTAACATTTCTATCTTTATCCCATCAATCCCAGCTGCCTTACCCCCTTTCATTCTACCCACTGCCTCACGAACTTTCCCCACACTCACAACTGGCTCTTCCACACTCCTACAAGATGTTATTTCTCCTTGCCCTATACACGAAATCACAGCTTCCCTATCTTCATCAACATTTAACAACTCCTCAAAATATTCCCTCCAGCTTTCCGATACCTCTAACTCTCCATTTAATAACTCTCCTCTCCTATTTTTAACTGTCAAATCCATTTGTTCCCTAGGCTTCCTCAACTTATTAATCTCACTCCAAAACTTTTTCTTATTTTTCAACAAAATTTGTTGATAACATCTCACCCACTCTCTCATTTGCTCTCTTTTTACATTGCTTCACCACTCTCTTAACCTCTCTTTTTCTCTCCATATACTCTTCCCTCCTTGCATCACTTCTACTTTGTAAAAACCTCTCATATGCTAACTTTTTTTTCCCTTACTACTCTCTTTACATCATCATTTATGCTGTGCCTGACATGATAATAAGAACAAAACTGTTTAATTGTCATGTGACCCGGTGTATACCTGGAGAGGGTTACGGGGGTCAACGCCCCCGCGGCCCGGTCTGAGACCAGGCCTCGTGGTGGATCAGGGTCTCATCAACCTGACCAAATCTTTACTACATTCTCACACTTAGCGTGTTGGATCATATGAAAATAATAGGAAAATAATGAAAATAATTATTCCTTGATAATGAGAGAAATCACGATAGCACTTAAATGTTCACTTTTTTTTTTTTTCAATGGAGATAATATAGAGAACTGTCACTGCAAGTATA
>WNWK01015448.1:0-47830 GCA_009830355.1 Cherax destructor | reverse complement strand
CATTTTCTAAGTGTTCCTTCTTTAGTGTATCGGGTAAATATTACTTAAATATTACTTAACTCTTGACTTGCCATTGTTGTAAGACTTTACTCATTATCTTGAAGATGAATTAAATTATATATGTAAATAATAAGTAATAATTATCTTATAAAAATATGCAGTGTTTATTTTTATAGTCAAATTTTATTAATTTCCAAACACCCGGTTGTGTAATGGGAAAAAAGAGGGATATTAGTGGGGTAACATCTGTAGAAAATTATGTTCTTAGGTAATGGTTGTGATATAGAAGCTGGACTGACTTTACTTTTATCAGAGGATTAATGTCCAGGGTGTAACACACCACAGTGTTAACGCACTGGCCTCTGTGTTTTAAGACACTTGCCATGGGATCGAACCCCACCCGTTCCCTGATAAGCAGTCCTGACTTCTCGCTCGAAAACTTGTCACGAAATTACGTCTACTTTCCTACTATACGACTTAGTATTGTAACAACTGTTTTTTTCACTAAACATTTCCTCCCTTACTGGTTTACATATAATCACTGTTCATATCACTTATCTGTTACTCCTGTATTAATAATTTCTTTATCATTATATTCCTGAGAAGAAATAAATGCGTTGGGGACAGAGAGCGGGAAATATGTTCTCTCAGGCTTGATCTGAGGAACAGGGCGATTCCCATTTCTTTGAATTAATTTTTATTCATTATTGTTAAGGCGCATCTAAAAGGGTCGATAACACCAGAATGTTTTACCAACAACTGATCAGAGGCAGCATCGACCCATGATAAAACATAATCACACATAAAATGGTGTTTTGGCTTCATAAACAAACATAAAAGATCCTTGAAGCAATAACAGTTCAAGCAGTTGATGCATAGCTCGCAGACAATCATTATTGTTATTATGTTCACAGTTCACTAGACCAGTATGCACCAGCAACCACTAGCAGCCAGAGCGGTAAACTTATCCCACTGAGAGACAGTCACTGACTGACAACAGAAGCGGGGGTAAGAAATCACCTCTGCAACGCCATTACAAGGTGACCCTCAGTCCGTGGCGATGCACCAGACATGTGCAATGTTTGGTTATCTTTATTGAGGAAACATTTCACCAGCCAGTGGCTTCTTCAGTCCGATACAGAGAAGAAAGGTGTCCCGTAGCTCGATCGGTAGGGCACTCAGCTCACACACTGAGGTCCGGGGTTTGAATCTCCTCCGGTACGGCTGGAAAACATTAAGGACATGTTTTCATAAGACATCTGCTGTCCCTGTCCCTGTTCACCCATCAGTTTAAAATGGGTACCTGGGTGTTAGTGGACTGGTGTGGGTCGCATCCTGGGTGTTAGTGGACTAATGTGGGTCGAATCCTGGGACAAAACCGACCTAATTTGCGGGAAATGATCAGCATAACAAGTGGCTTTCTATATAGTAGTATGTCATTGATGTCAGTTATGATCTGCATATCTTTTACATGTACTTGTAGAAAATAAAGATATTATTATTATTATATTATTATAAGATGAGGATTAGTTTAAGGTAATCAGTCCATGTCAGTCTTGATAAACCAGAAGCACGATAATATTTTTGCATCATCCACCTGCAGTTATTAATTACTGCCACATGCACGATAGATCAAGTTGGTTATTAATTACTGCCACATGCACGATAGGTCAAGTTGGTTATTAATTACTGCCACATGCACGATAGATCAAGTTGGTTATTAATTACTGCCACATGCACGATAGGTCAAGTTGGTTATTAATTACTGCCACATGCACGATAGGTCAAGTTGGTTATTAATTACTGCCACATGCACGATAGATCAAGTTGGTTATTAATTACTGCCACATGCACGATAGGTCAAGTTGGAAATTTAGCTGTTTAATTTAGATCAAAGTCTATGGACTACACGAGGATCATTAAAGCTTCATGTAACCTCTTCATTAGCATTCAAGAATTATTTATTCCCTAAAATTGGAAATATGCGAACTCTGTGTATATAGGATGTGAAGCTGAAAAAAGTGTTTGAGAAGACACTTAAGTGCACGACTCACTAAATCGTTATGACATGATTGCAAACAAACCATACCACGGGTGGGGTTAGAACCCGCGGTCAGAGAGTCTCAAAACTCCAGACTGTCGCGTTAGCCACTGGACCATCTAGCTTAATAAGATTCATCCAACTATTTATATTTCTACATCGATAATGTAAAAATACACCTATGGTGTAGAAATATACTTAGTTGGGTGAATCTTATTGAGCACTGGCCCAGTGGCTAACCGCGTCTGGAGTTTTGAACTCTCTGATCGCGGTTCTAACCACCGTGGTATGTTTGTTTACACAAGTGTAATTCAGGACATTTATTAAGGGCAACGTTTCGCAACGAGCGTTTTACTTTCTGCTACTACAGAAACATAGGAGAATGTAGTTTATGTAGTGGCGGGAGACGAATAAACTGCTGCAAGAGCGAGTCTACCTGGACGCTGTTCTGAGGGTCAGCGCCTCCACGGCCCAGTCCTTGACCAGGTCTCCAGGTGGATCATGGCCTGGTCATCCACGCTGTTACTGCTGGCCTCACGGAGTCCAATGTATGAGCCACAGCCCGGGTGATCGAGCACTGACATTAGGTATCAGTCCAGTTACTTCTTAAGTCAGCCAGGGAATCAAATGGTAATTCTCCTTATGCACGATGGGAGGAGGTTGTTGAAGTCTTGGGCTTCAAACACTACTTGTGTTTTCTCTTAGTGTACTCATGGCACCCCTGCTTTACACTGGGGGAAGATTGCACCAAATCTGCATAAAGAGTGATTTTTATGTGCAGATTTGGGACCAGTTCCTCTATGATTTACCAGGTGTACATTATGATGTATCTTTCTCCCCTCCATTCCAGGAGTACAGGTCAAGTGACTTTAGACGTTCCAAGTAATATTTATATATATATATATATATATATATATATATATATATATATATATATATATATATATATATATATATATATATATATATACATACATATATATATATATATATATATATATATATATATATATATATATATATATATATATATATTTTATTTTTAAAACATATACAAATAATACATTGTCAGATAATGATTTTCTTTACATACAAATCATAAATTAAATCACGGTGCACCAGTTGCTATAACAATGCAACATAAAAATCAAAACGAAAAATATACACAAGAAAAAAATCCATGAACACATAAAAAAACCACTGTCACAAAATTATTCCCACCACAATCCGCAGTGAATTTACTGTAACATCATAAAGAAATCATTAACACCTCACAGAGGCCCACAACCACCAAAACGGTGGAAAAAACATACACATGCAACACATAACCATATGTAATAAACCTACATAGCAGCAGAATATCAAACCCCACATAATAAATGAAACCCACCTAATATATCCCCCCCACTGCTGTGTACTTATAATTACAGTATAGATAACGAAAAACAGTATTCAAACGAACCCTTAGCTATACCTAATGTATAAATAATGAATCAAAACAGTGCACATGTCGCATAAAATAAAAAAAAATGCTGCGCATACGAGCAAATTCATGATACAACATACCTTCATGTCAATAATTCTATATACAAAACAGGCAATAAGCACAGTTTGAAGCCACCTCTCTCAGGTGCAAAACCTACGTCCAAACGTCACACGACGCATATATACATTCATGACCTGTATCGAAAAGGGATTGCCATACATATACAATCTCACAGAAAAACATAATTTATAATAAAAATCCTTCTATGTACAAGTGATCAATACATGATCTTCAGGGAGTATACATTAATGATACAAACATAATATTTATACCTCACCGCGCCAACAGCAGCCCAACGGTGGAAAAACATACATACATATGCAACCCATAACAGTAAATAATATTACCACCAACATTCTCATATTCCTTACACCTCAAAATAAGCAATAACCGGCAACAATAACCCCCCTCCTTAACTATACATGACATATTACAGGCTATTTCCTCCACAATCCTATCACTTTTACATCAAGAGGTTATCATCAACAAGCTTGCAAAAGAGCGTGTACATCGGCAATCTATAAAAACGTTACACAACCTTAGCCTTGCCATAAAAAAAAATAAAAACCCAAAAATTTATAAATCTTAGTGCAGTAACCTCTACCTTCCAACCCACAAAGTAACCGTGAGCTCCTTACTCCAGATATTAAACCCCATATCTCAGAACCAGACAATGTTAATGAAAAGCATTACTATCAACTATTTGTTAAACAACACCAAAACGCAACCTCTCGTTGTGAATATAACAATTCACTTAAGCAGACACACCTCATGTAATAAAGAAACCCCTTCCCTGATTAAATTGGTCACATGTGGTGTATAAATTTTTAGTGATGAGCTTCAGAAAAATTTCATTATTATTATTATTATTATTATTATTAATATTGTTATTATTACTATTTATGTAGATGATGCTGTAAAACATTTCCACTTCATTCCCACCCTCGCATTCTGTTGTTCTGTTATTGTATGTTCCAATATGTTTTCTCTAGAATTTTTGTTAATCTGTAATATAGTGTATAACAGTCATTTTTATGCATCTGATTATTTTTTCTAGTATTAGTATTCATTGTAATAATTATTGTTAGTAGAAATAAGGTTTATAGAGGCAAGTTGAGCTCTTTTGCAGAAATTTGTAAAGAGTTTGTGTATAAAACAAGGGAGGGAACACGAGAAAGAGTTCCCATAACCACTCTCACACCTTTGTTAGCTTAAGAAGCTATTTTTCAACTTCTCATATTGATTATACTGCAGCTAACAAGGTTTAGCAGCAACCAGGCACCCCCCAAAGATATGCCTCCAAAGTAAGAGAGATCCACCAGAGATACTGAGGAGAGGATAGTGCTAGAGAGACCTTGAACACTATAATCTTGGAAGATCAGACCAGGCTTGTAATCTGGGATTTGGAAGGTCTCAGGAGCATCCCAAAGCAGGAATTGATCAATGCACTTAAACTTCAGTATGGAAAGCAATGGAGTTGCTTGGGAATTATGTGGGGAGGTAGTTTTAACATCAGTAAACCAGGCGTGCTATAATAATTAAGTATGTGCTACTAGAAATTTTTCTACTTTGGTATAAACAATTTCAGATACACTTGTAATGTGTTTATTAAATTGTAAGTGGTTATATTTGGGTATGTTTTACTTTCCCCTTTGAACCATGTATACAAAGTCCATGTGTCAGGAACTAAATTTAGTAACCTATTGATGTTATCATTTTTCTGTGGAGAGTCAAGCCCCTGATAAGGTGCCCACTGCTCGTTTTTTCAGGCCATGCTCCCCTAAGAGCCAGTATTTATCAAGACCCCCATCTTGTTATAACTATCCTGTATTATTTCTCTCTGGGTTTTCTCCTGCTCTAACCCAAACTCCATGTTTTCCTCCCTTTTCCTATGATTATCATTTCCTGATCCCTTCCACTTTTAAAAGAGCAGGTGGTGGCAGCATACCGGCTATTTTCCCATATTCTAGTAATGCTCCCTTGTTATTTGATCTCTATATTCTCATATTTTTTTGTCCACTACGAGTCTCTACCTGAGGAAACAGACAATATGGCATCGTCTGGTGTTCTGTCGACGCCAGGGTGGGGCTGGGGTGGTAGCTGCATTTCACTCAGGTTATGTGATCATCCAGACCACATAAAAACAAAGAAAAACACATCTATTCCACATTAAAACAATCACAGCCTGACCTTCAAATACGGTAACACCATAGTTGGTATTTGCATCAGCATAGGGAAAACCTCACCATACTTCACTCCCCCTCCCGGGAGACTAGCCTGCCTGATTTCCCCTTTCATTACAACATCGCTAAGTCTCTTAACATAAAATACCTGTAACCCATCGAAAAATCCCTCTCCCAACTATCCCGAAAAACTTCCTATTCCTACATTTAGTTCTGTAGAAGCCCGCCGCCAATGCCCTTTTACGTACCCCCCTTCCCCGCAGGTCCTCATTGCCCCTGATAGATAAACATAATTTGTTACAAGGTATAACACCACATTCCGTACCTGCTTACCAACACCCCCCCACCTCCAAACTGATCACCCTCAACACCTGCAAACCCCCCCCCACCTACCTAAGCACACGATTAATCCATTCCCTGACAACATCCATTTGTTTAGAAAAATACACCGCATGGTAAGCCGTTTCCTCCAGTCTGCACATGCCACATAATTTATCCTTAGTTATCCTCCTATTGTATAAGACTACCCTCGACGGCAAAATGTCATGCAAAAACCGATAGACTACTTCCCTCACACACGGCCGGATGCGGAGTTTACTAAAACATTCACAAATTTCGCTCCAATTATACATAGGAAAAACCCCCACACCCTCCACCTCAGCCCTACACCTCCCCGCTTTCTCCAGTGACCCCACCTTCACTTGCCTTGGCTCCCCAACATGCATAAGTACCCTTATCATGGCCTAACAATCAAGCAAATCGTCGCTACCCCCCGCCACATACTTACATCCGCATGCACGTTACCTACACTCACCCCCCCCCTCCCTAATCGCAGAAAAATTCATTTCACATATATAATCCGTAGCCTCCTATCCAGTGAAATTAATCCCAGTCCTCCCTAACAAGGTGGTCTCATGAACTCATCCTCTTAAGCCATTCTCACCCGGAACACCAGACATACCTCAGAATCCTTCCCTGCAACCTCCTCACATCACACTGCAACAACAGATAGACCGCAGCCACATGCCACACCTTACTATAAAGCAGCAAGTTTGCCATGACCACCTGCTGCTGCAGCATAAGTAGTGTTGGTCTCAACCCTGCTAACCTTCCCAGCACTCGCTCCACTATCCTTCCCGAATTGGACTCCCTTGCCATCCAGTCATCCCTCTTATACACCACTCCACAAATCTTTAACTTACTTACCACAGACCAACCCCCCTCCTGACACTCACGGTCCCACCACCCAAGTCCCAACCTCCATTAATGTTGACTTATTCCTATTAATTTTCTAACCCGTGGCTTTACTAAAAACCTTTATTATGGATTCCACACCCCATAACCCCTCCTCCTTACCCACCAGAACCATTGTGTCATCTACATATCCCACAATGCCAGCCCTCCCTACACCTGGCATCAACCCCCGTTCCGCACACAAACCTGTATCGCCCATAAAAAGGACTCTGTAAACATGTAAACAGCACTTGCGACAGGGGACACCCCTGCTCATACTTACACTTGGTTGAGAGACCAAAATGTGAACACTTCTAGCTTGGCATCGCCCAGAGCCGGATTTTTGCTCTCCTTCCACTCATATACACTGTGATTATACTCTCTACAATGTTGGTAAGTACTTATTGTTGTGTCCATTGTGTAAATGAATAGTTTAGGCATATTTTGAGATATATATCAGGAGTTAGATATTCATAATATGAGTGTACCATTCAACTGAAAAAAGTGCAACAAAAAAGGACCGTAAAAAAACGATCCCGCCAATCAGGGCCACATTTTAAATTTCAGTAAATAAATATTTATATAAAAAATTCTAGTGCATATATGAATTCTGTAGGGGTCTGGGTGTGTACAGAACATTCTTATTGTCATTCCAGATCAATGAGAAATTGTTCTATTGTGAATCCTCCCACGAGAAGTCCAAATATCTCTGCATTTTGGAGGAAAGTGACTCAGATCCAGAACCAGATGAACTGTTGCCATCTCCAGTGCAGTACGAACGTGCAGAAAGGCCTGATGACAGTGTGAGATTTGACAAAAACGATAGGTTTGATAAAATGCTAGGTCACTGGCCAGTGTAAATCAAGATATTTACATGCAAGTTTTTTTTTTTTTAACACATCGGCCGATTCCCACCAAGGCAGGGTGGCCCGAAAAAGAAAAACTTTCATCATCATTCACTCCATCACTGTCTTGCCAGAAGGGTGCTTTACACTACAGTTATAAAACTGCAACATTAACACCCCTCCTTCAGAGTGCCGGCACTGTACTTCCCATCTCCAGAACTCAAGTCCGGCCTGCCGGTTTCCCTGAATCCCTTCATAAATGTTACTTTGCTCACACTCCAACAGCACGTCAAGTATTAAAACCATATGCCTCCATTCACTCCTATCAAATACGCTCACACATGCTTGCTGGAAGTCCAAGCCCTCGCACACAAAACTTCCTTTACCCCTCCCTCCAACCTTTCCTAGGCCGACCCCTACCCCGCCTTCCCTCCACTACAGATTTATACACTCTCGAAGTCACTCTGTCTCGTTCCATTCTCTCTACATGTCCAAACCACCTCAACAACCCCTCCTCAGCTCTCTGAACAATCGTTTTGGTAATCCCGCACCTCCTCCTAATTTCCAAACTCCGAATTCTCTGCATTATATTCACACCACACATTGACCTCAGACATGACATCTCCACTGCCTCCAGCCTTCTCCTCGTTGCAACATTCATCACCCATGCTTCACACCCATATAAGAGCGTTGGTATAACTATACTCTCATACATTCCCTCTTTACTTCCATGGACAAGGTTCTTTGTCTCCACAGACTCCAAGTGCTCCACTCACCCTTTTCCCTCATCAATTCTATGATTCACCTCATCCTTCATAGACCCATCCGCCGACATGTCCACTCCCAAATATCTGAATACATTCACCTCCTCCACACTCTCTCCCTCCAATCTGATATCCAATCTTTCGTCACCTATTCTTTTTGTTATCCTCATCACCTTACTCTTTCCTATATTCACTTTCAATTTTCTTCTTTTACACACCCTACCAAATTCATCCACCAACCTCTGCAGCTTCTCTTCAGAATCTCCCAAAAGCACAGTGTCATCAGCAAAAAGCAACTGTGACAACTCCCACTTTGTATTTGCTTCTTTATCTTTTAGCCCAACACCTCTTGCCAAGACCCTCGCATTCACTTCTCTTACAACCCCATCTATAAATATATTGAACAACCACGGTGACATCACACATCCTTGTCTAAGGCCCACTTTTACTGGGAAATAGTCCCTTCCCTCCTACACACTCTAACCTGAGCCTCACTATCCTCATAAAAACTCTTCACTGCTTTCAGTAACCTTCCTCCTATTCCATACACCTGCAACATCTGCCACATTGCCCCCTATCTACCCTATCATACGCCTTTTCCAAATCCATAAATGCCACAAAAACATCTTTACCCTTATCCAAATACTGTTCACCTATATGTTTCACTGTAAACACTTGGTCTACACACCCCTACCTTTCCTAAAACCCCTTGTTCATCTGCTATCCTGCTTTCTGTTTTACTCTTAATTCTTTCAATAATAACTCTACCATACACTTTACCAGGTACACTCAACAGACTTATTCCCTATAATTTTTGCACTCTCTTTTGTCCCCTTTGCCTTTATACAAAGGAACAATACACGCTCTCTGCCAATCCTAGGTACCTTACCCTCTTCCATACATTTATTAAATAATAGCACCAACCACTCCAAAATTATATCCCCACCTGCTTTTAACATTTCTATCTTTATCCCATCAATCCCAGCTGCCTTACCCCTTTCATTCTACCCACTGCCTCACGAACTTCCCTACACCCACAACTGGCTCTTCCACACTCCTACAAGATGTTATTCCTCCTTGCCCTACACACGAAATCACAGCTTCCCTGTCTTCATCAACATTTAACAAATCCTCAAAATATTCTCTCCATCTTCCGATACTCTAACTCTCCATTTAATAACTCTCCTCTCCTATTTTTAACTGTCAAATCCATTTGTTCTCTAGGCTTCCTCAACTTATTAATCTCATTCCAAAACTTTTTCTTATTTTCAAAAAATTTGCTGATAACATCTCACCCACTCTCTCATCTGCTCTCTTTTTACATTGCTTCACCACTCTTTTAACCTCTCTTTTCTCTCCATATACTCTTCCCTCCTTGCATCACTTCTACTTTGTAAAAACCTCTCATATGCTAACTTTTTCTCCTTACTACTCTCTTTACATCATCATTCCACCAATCGCTCCTCTTCCCTCCTGCACCCACTCGCCTGTAACCACAAACTTCTGCTGAACACTCTAACACTACATTTTTAAATCTACCCCATACATTTTCGACCCCATTGCGTACACTCTCACTAGCCCATCTATCCTCCAATAGTTGTTTATATCTTACCCTAACTGCCTCCTCTTTTAGTTTATAAACCTTCACCTCTCTTTTACTTACTGATTCTATTTTCCTTGTATCCCATCTACCTTTTACTCCCACTGTAGCTATAACTAAAAAGTGATCTGATATATCTGTAGCCCCTCTATAAACATGTACATCCTGAAGTCTACTCAACAGTCTTTTATCTACCAATACATAGTCCAACAAACTACTGTCATTACGCCCTACATCATATCTTGTATACTTATTTATCCTCTTTTCTTAAAATATGTATTACCTATAACTAAACCCTTTCTATACAAAGTTCAATCAAAGGGCTCCCATTATCATTTACACCTGGCACCCCAAACTTACCTACTACACCCTCTCTGCATGTTTCTCCCACTTTAGCATTTAGGTCCCCTACCACAATTACTCTCTCATTTGGTTCAAAAGTTCCTATACATTCGCTTAACATCTCCCAAAATATCTCTCTCTCCTCTACACTCCTCTCTTCTCCAGGTGCATACACGCTTATTATGACCCACTTTTCGCATCCGACCCTTATTTTAATCCACATAATCCTTGAATTTACACATTTATATTCCCTCTTTTCCTTCCATAACTGATCCTTCAACATTATTGCTACCCCTTCCTTAGCTCTAACTCTCTCAGATACTCCTGACTTAATCCCATTTATTTCTCCCCATTGAAACTCGCCTACCCCCTTCAGCTTTGTTTCGCTTAGGGCCAGGACATCCAACTTCTTTTCATTCATAACATCGGCAATCATCTCTTTCTTATCATCATGCAAGTATTGCAGCAAAACGAAAAATCATGTCATATCCTCATTTTTCTGTGCCATATGCAAAGTAAATCTATGCATCAAGAAGGAAAGAAATTGTCTTTCATTGTAGCAATTAGTGATCTAGAATGATTGTTCTTTCTCAGGAAATTCAGGAATATGGGACTTGAAGTTTTATCCCTTTGTAATGTGTCCATGTTGCTCTTTGGTTCATTTTTATACGTTTTTATACATACAAAATGTTTTGGAAACAAGTTACATTAATGTTTTTGATATTGTATATTAGTATAATAAAATAGAAAAATACTTATTTGGTGTTTTATTAACAAGTGCAAATTTGCAACATTCAGAATTTGACACCCTTTACCGGGAAGGACCGTTAAAAAATGGTCCTCGAATATTGGCAATTGCGTGAAAAGTTATTTTTAGAATTTCAATTATATGGGCTCATTATCCTTACATTGAGCTACTCAATCAACTCATATGAAATACATTTCGAAATTATCATTTTCCAGGGAGTGCCCAGTAAAGGGTTAAAAATAGTTGACACATTAAAGAACTCAGAAAAATGTGCTGAAACTGTATTTCATTGCATACATAGACGTTTTACAGCTGTTTCAAAGCTTTTCTGACAAACCACATTTTTTAGGTAGAATTCATAAATAACAACACTTTTAATCAAAATAATTGCTGCAATTGAATTTTAAGTAAGAAATAACAATAATTTTATCATTTTTTTTTACGAAGCAGCTAATATAGTGCCATATTTTAGCAAAAAAAATTAAAATTTATAGGAAATGCTTGAAAAAGAGTTGAATCGTCGAAATATGCAATAAAATACCCTTTTAGATCATTTTGCAATATTTTAAAATAATTTACATATTTTTAAAATATACCAGAAAAACTCTTTAAAAATAAATATTATTATTGAATATTTCAAATACTTTTCAAAAATATGTGAAAAAATAAAAAAAATCAGAAAAATGTGCTAAAACAGTCTTATATTTAATATTTTGACGTTTCACAGCAGTTTGAAAGTTATTTAGACAAAAAACTCATTTTTTTGCTAAAATACATTAATTATAAAAAATTAAACAAAATTGCTGCTGCAATTAAATTTTCAGTGGAAAGTAAGCGAAATTGTATAATTTTTAAAGTAAGCTTATAAATAGGCATTTTTTGCATAAACAATTAAAGTTTTCAGGAAATGCTTGAAAGAGGCTCGAATCGTCGAAATATGCAATAAAACAACGTTTTAGATGATTTTGCAATATTCTTAAATAATTTACATATTTTTAAAAAATCCCAGAAAAAAAATATAAAAATAAATATTTTTATTGAATATTTCAAATATTTTTTAAAAATATGTGAAACAATAAAAACTCAGAAAAATGTGCTAAAAGGTATTTTATTGCATATTACAACGTTTTACAGCAGTTTGAAGGCTTTTCTGATATACTTTGTTTTTTTATTTAAAATACAAAATACACTTTTAATCAAAATTGCTGATGTAATTGAATTTTCCGTGAAAACAGAGAGAAAATTTATTACATTTTAAAAACAGCTTATTGATAAGCATATTTTAGCAAAAAAAATTAGGTTTTAAGGAAATGCTTGAAAATAGCTTGAATCATTGAAATATTTAATAAAATAAAGTTTCAGATAATTTTTCAATATTTTTAAATAAGTTACATATTTTTTTAAAAATCCCTATAAAATTCTATGAAAATAAATATTATTATTAAATATTTCAAATATTTTTTTAAAATAGTTGACACATTAAAGAACTCTGAAAAATGTGCTAAAACAGTATTTCATTGCATAATTATATGTACTACAGCTGTTTCAAGGCTTTTCTGACAAACCACATTTTTTTGGGTAAAATTCATAAATAATAACACTTTTAATCAAAATTATTGCTGCAATTGAATTTAAGGTAAAAGTAACCAAAATTTTATTATTTTTTTTACCAAGCAGCTAATATTCTAAATATTTTAGCCAAAAATTTTTTTTTAAGGAAATGCTTGAAAAACGCTTGAATCGTCGAAATATGCAATAAAATAGATAATTTTTGCAATATTTTTAAATCATATATATATATTTTTAAAATATCCCAGAAAAGGTCTATAACAATAAATATTATTATTAAATATTTCATATATTTTTTTTAAAATACGTGAAAATTTTAAAAAATAAGAAAAATGTGCTATAACTTTTATTTCAAATTTTGACGTTTTGCTGTAGTTTGAAAGCTTTTCAGGCAAAAACCTCATTTTCGTGCTGAAATACATTAATTATAAAACTTTTAATCAAAATTATTGCTGCAATTGAATTTTCCGTTGAAAGTAAGCAAAAAAAAAAAAAATTAAAAGCAGCTTACGAATAGGCTTATTTTAGCAAAAAAAAAATAATTCAGGAAGTACTTGAAAGAGCCTTGAATCGTCGAAATATGATATACAACTACGTTTTAGATTTTTCAATATTCTAAAATAATTTACATATTTTTAAAAAATCCTAGACAAAGTTTATGGTAATAGATATATTTATTGAATATTTCAATTTTTTTTTAAAAATATGTGAAACATTAAAAACTCAGAAAAATGTGCTTAAACAGTATTTTATTGCATATTATGACGTCTTACAGCAGTTTGAAGGTTTTTCTGATATTCCTGATTTTTTATCTAAAATACATAAAACACTTTTAAACAAAAAAGCTGACGCAATTGAATTGTCCTGGAAAAATAAGTGAAAATTTATTATATATTATATATTTTAGCAAAACAAATAAGTTTTCAGAAAATGCTTGAAAAATGCTTGAATCGTTGAATTATGCAATGAAATTATGTTTCAGATATTTTTTAAATATTTTTAAATAACTTACTTATTTTTTTAAAAATCCCTAAAAAGTTCTATGAAAATAAATATTATTATTAAACATTTCAAATATTTTTAAAACAAAGGTGACACATTAAAAAAACTCAAGAAAATGTGCTAAAACGGTATTTTTTTGCTTATTTCAAAGTTTGCAACAGTTTGAAGGCTTTTCTGATAAACCTCATTTTTTTGTTTAATTTCGTAAATAACAACACTTTTAATCAAAATTAGAACTGCAACTGAATTTTCAGGGAAATGTAAGCAAAATTATATGATTTTTTTCGAAGTAGACTATTTATATGCATATTTTATGAAAAAAAAAAAAGATTTCAGGAAATGCTTGAAAAAGGCTTGAATCGTCGAAATATGCAATAAAAGAACATTTTAGATTATTTTTCAAAATTTAAATTTACATATTAAACTGATAATTTTTCAAAGGCAGCTTATAAATAGGAATATTTTAACAAAAAAAAAAAAGTTTTCAGGAAATACCTGAAAGAGGCTTGAATCGTCGAAAAATACAATAAAACGATGTTTAATTTGATTTAGCAAAACTCTTTAATAATTTACATGTTTTTGAAAAAAATCCATAAAAAATTTATAAAAATAAATATTTTTATTGAATAATTCAAATATATTTAAAAAATATGTGAAAAATTAAAAACTCGGAAAAATGTGCTTAAAATGTATTTTATTGCATATTACGACCTTTTGCAGAAGTTTGAATTCTTTTATGATATACCTTATTTTTTTTATTTAAAATACATAAAACTCTTTTAATCGAAATTTCTGATGCAAGTGAATTTTCTGGGAAAAATATGCGAAAATTTATTACATTTTAAAAGCAGCTTATAGATAAGCACATTTTGGAAAAAAAAATTAAAGTTTCTAGGAAATGCTTGAAAAATGCTTGAGTCGTTGAAATATGTAATGAAATATAGTTTCAGATAATTTTTAAATATTTTTAAATAACTTACACATATTTTAAAAAATCCCTAAAAAATTCTATGAAAATAAATATTATTTTTATTTTTTTTAAATATTTAAAAAAAAAGTGACATCAAAAAACTCAGAAAAATGTGCTAAAACGGTATTTTATTGCATATTTTGACGTTTTACAACAGTTTAAACGATTTTCTGACAAACCTCCTTTTTTTGTTGTTAAAATTCGTAAATTATAATACTTTTAATGAAAATTACGGCTGCAATTAAATTTTCAGGGAAAAGTAAGCGAAATTTTATTATTTTTTCGAAGTAGATTATACATAGGTATATTTTAGTAAAAAAAAATAAAGCTTTCAGTAAATGCTATAAAAGGCTTGAAACATCGAAATATGCAATAAAATAAAGTTTTAGATAATTTTGCAATATTTTAAAATAATATATATATATATATATTTTTAAAATATCCCAGAAAAGGTCTATAACAATAAATATTATTATTAAATATTTCTAAATTTTTTTTTAAGATAGTTGACACATTAAAGAACTAAGAAAAATGTTCTAAAACGGTATTTAATTACATAATTAGACATTTTACAGCCGTTTCAAGGCTTTTCTGACAAACCACATTTTTTTGTAAAAATTTTAATCAAAATTATTGCTGCAATTGAAGCAGCTAATATGTTGGCATATTTTAGCCAAAAAAGAAAAAAATAGGAAATGATTGAAAAAGGCTTAAAATATGCAATAAAATACCATTTTAGATCTTTTTGCAATATTTAAAAATAATTTACATATATTTAAAATATCTGAGAAAAAGTCTATAAAAATAAATATTATTATTTAATATTTCATATACTTTTCAAAAATACATGAAAAAAATATAAAAAATCAGAAAAAATGTGCTAAAATGGTCTTTTATTTAATATGTTGACTGTTTCTTAGCAGTTTGAAAGTTTTTCAGACAAAAAACTCATTTTTTTGCTATAATACATTAATTATATAACTTTTAATCAAAATTGCTGCTGCAATTGAATTGTCCGTGGAAAGTAAGTGAAATTTTATAAATGTTTAAAGGCAATTTGTAAATAGGCATATTTTAGGAAAAAAAGAAAGAAATTCATGAAATGCTTGAAAGGTGCTTGAATCCTCGAAATAGACAATGAAACAACGTTTTAGATTATTTTGCAATATTCTTAAATAATTTATATATATTTAAAAAATACCAGTGGAAATTATGCAAAATTTCATAATTTATCAAATGCAGCTGATAAATAGGAATATTTTAACCAAAAAAAAAAAAAAGTTTTTAGAAAATTCAAGAAAGAGACTTGAATCGTCGAAATATACAATAAAACAATGTTTAATATGATTTAGCAATATTCTTAAATAATTTACATGTTTTTAAAAAAATCCAGAAAAAGTTTATAAAAAATAAAAAAAATTATTGAATATTTAAATTTAAAAAAAAAATGTGAAACATTAAAAACTCAGAAACATGTGCCTTGAAGTTTTTTTTATTGCATATTACAATGTTTTACAGCAGTTTGAATGCTTTTCTGATATATTTTTTTTTTTTTAAATACAAAATATGCTTTTAATCAAAATTGCTGATGCAATTGAATTTTCTGGGAAAAAAGCGAAAATTTATTACATTTTAAAAACAGCCTATTGATAATCATATTTTTGCAAAAAACTAAAGTTTTCAGGAAATGCTTGAAAATGGCTTGAATCATTGAAATATGCAATAAAATAAAGTTTCAGATAAGTTTTCAATATTTTTAAATAAGTTACATATTTTTTAAAAATTCCCTAAAAATCTATGAAAATAAATATTATTATTAAATATTTCAAATATTTTTTTAGAGATAGTTGACACATTAAAGAACTCTGACAAATGTGATAAAACAGTATTTCATTGCATACTTATACATATTTCAGCCGTTTCAAGGGTTTTCTGACAAACCACATTTTTTTGGTAAAATTCATAAATAATAACACTTTTAATAAAAATTATTGCTGCAATTGAATTTTAAAGGAAAAGTAACCATTATTTTATGATTTTTTTACGAAGTATCTAATATGTAGGCATATTTTAGCAAAAAGAAAAAAGGAAATGCTTTAAAAAGGCTTGAATCGTCGAATTATGCAATAAAATAACATTTTAGATAAGTTTGCAATATTTTTAAATAATTTATATATTTTTAAAATATCCCAGAAAAAGTTTATAAAAATAAATCTTTTTATTGAATATTTGATATACCTTTTAAAAATAACTGAAGAAAAAAAAAATCAGAAAAATGTGCTAAACCGATCATTTATTTTATATTTTGATATTTCACAGCAGTTTGAAAGTTTTTCAGACAAAAACCTCAATTTTTTGCTAAAATATATTAATTGACTCACGTAATCGTAATGAGACGATTGCAAACAAACCATACCACCGTGTAAAGTATGCAAAATTTTATAATTTTTCAAAGGCAGCTTATAAATAGGAATATTTTAACAAAAAAAAAAAAAAAAAAAGTTTTCAGGAAATGCTTGAATCGTCGAAATATGCAATAAAATAACGTTTTTGATAAGTTTGCAATATTTTTAAATAATTTATTTATTTTTAAAATCTCAGAAAATGTTTATAAAAATAAATATTTGTATTGAATGTTTCATATACCTTTTAAAAATAACTGAAAAATTAAAAAAAAAAAAATCAGCAAAATGTACTAAACCGATCATTTATTTTATATTTTGATTCTTTACAGCAGTTTGAAAGTTTTTCAGACAAAGACCTCATTATTTTTTCTAAAATACATTAATTGACTCACGTAATCATAATGAGACGATTGCAAACAAACCATTCCTTCATGTAAGGTATGCAATTTTTTTTAATTTTTCAAAGGCAGCTTATAAATAGGAATATTTTAACAAAAAAAAAATAAAGTTATCAGGAAATACTTGAAAGATGATTGAATCGTCGAAATATGTAATAAAACAACGTTTAATATGATTTAGCACAATTCTCTAATAATTTACATGTTTTTGAAAAAAATCCAGAAAAAGTTTTTATAAATAAATATTTTTATTGAATAATTAAAATATTTTTTAAAAATATTTGAAACATTAAAAACTCGGAAAAATGTGCTTAAAATGTATTTTATTGCATATTACAACCTTTTGCAGAAGTTTGAATTCATTTATGATATACTTTATTTTTTTATCTAAAATACATAAAACTCTTTTAATAAAAAATGCTGATGCAAGTGAATTTTCTGGGAAAAATATGCGAAAATTTATTACATTTTAAAAGCAGCTTATAGATAAGCACATTTTAGAAAGAAAATTAAAGTTTCCAGGAAATGCTTGAAAAATGCTTGAGTCGTTGAAATATGCAATGAAACAAATTTTCAGATAATTTTTAAATATTTTTAAATAACTTACATATTTTTAAAAAATCCCTAAAAAAATCTATGAAAATAAATATTATTTTTATTTTTTTTTAAATATTTAAAAAAGGTGACATACTAAAAAACTCGGAAAAATGTGCTAAAACGGTATTTTATTGCATATTTTGACGTTTTACAACAGATTGAACACTTTTCTGACAAACCTCCCTTTTTTTATTAAATTTCGTAAATTATAACACTTTTAATGAAAATTACTGCTGCAATTAAATTTCGAAATTGTATAATTTTTTCGAAGTACATTATATATAGGTATATTTTAGTAAAAAAAAATTATAGCTTTCAGTAAATGCTATAAAAGGCTTGAATCATCTAAATATGCAATAAAATAACGTTTTATATAATTTTGCAATATAATTTTTTCGAAGTACATTATATATAGGTATATTTTAGTAAAAAAAAATTATAGCTTTCAGTAAATGCTATAAAAGGCTTGAATCATCTAAATATGCAATAAAATAACGTTTTATATAATTTTGCAATATTTTAAAATCATATATATATTTTTAAAATATCCCAGAAAAAGTCTATAACAATAAATATTATAATTAAATATTTCAAATACTTTTTAAAAATAGTTGACACATTAAAGAACTAAGAAAAATGTTCTAAAACGGTATTTAATTACATAATTAGACATTTTACAGCCGTTTCAAGGCTTTTCTGACAAACCACATTTTTTTTGTAACATTTTTAATCAAAATTATTGCTGCAATTGAATTTTAAGGGAAAAGTAACCATAATTTGATTATTTTTTTACGAAGCAGCTAATATGTTGGCATATTTTAGCAAAAAAAAAAAAAATAGGAAATGATTGAAAAAGTCTTGAATCGTCGAAATATGCAATAAAATACCATTTTAGATCATTTTGCAATATTTAAAAATAATTTACATATATTTAAAATATCAGAGAAAAAGTCTATAAAAATAAATACTATAATTAAATATTTCATATACTTTTCAAAAATACATGAAATAATAAAAAAAAGCAGAAAAAAAATGTGCTAAAACGGTCTTTTAATTAATATGTTGACTGTTTCACAGCAGTTTGAAAGTTTTTCAGACAAAAACCTCATTTTTTGGCTAAAATACATTAATTATAATTTTTTAAAACAAAATTGCTGCTGCAATTGAATTTTCCTTGGAAAGTAAGTGAAATTTTATAAATGTTTAAAGGCAGCTTGTAAATAGGCATATTTTACCCAAAAAAAAAAAAATTCAGGAAATGCTTGAAAGGTGCTTGAATCGTCGAAATAGGCAATGAAACAATGTTTTAGATTATTTTGGAATATTCCTAAATAATTTACAAATATTTAAAAAAATACCAGTGGAAATTATGCAAAATTTCATAATTTTTCAAAGGCAGCTGATAAATAGGAATATTTTAACAAAAAAAAAAAAAAAGTTTTCAGAAAATGCAAGAAGGAGACTTGAATCGTCGAAATATACAATAAAACAACGTTTAATATGATTTAGCAATATTCTTAAATAATTTACATGTTTTAAAAAAATCCAGAAAAAAATTTATAAAAATAAATATTTTTATTGAATATTCAAATATTTTAAAAAAAATGTGAAGCTTTAAAAACTCAGAAACATGTGCTTAAAATGTATTTTATTGCATATTACAACGTTTTACAGCAGTTTGAAGGCTTTTCTGATATACTTTATGTTTTTTTTTATATACAAAATACACTTTTAAACAAAATTGCTGATGCAATTGAATTTTCTGGGAAAAAAGCGAAAATTTATTACATTTTAAAAAGAGCCTATTGATAATCATATTTTTGAAAAAAAACTAAAGTTTTCAGGAAATGCTTGAAAATGGCTTGAATCATTGAAATATGCAATTAAATAAAGTTTCAGATAATTTTTCAATATTTTTAAATAAATTACATATTTTTAAAAAGTCCCTAAAAAATCTATGAAAATATATATTATTATTAAATATTTAAATTTTTTTTTAAAGATAGTTGAAACATTAAAGAACTCTGAAAAAATGTGCTAAAACAGTATTTCATTGCATAATTATACGTATTTCAGCCATTTCAAGGCTTTTCTGACAAACCACATTTTTTTTGTAAAATTCATAAATAATAACACTTTTAATCAAAATTATTGCTGCAATTGAATTTTAAGGGAAAAGTAACCATAACTTTATGATTTTTTTACGAAGCATCTAATAAGTAGGCATATTTTAGGAAAAAAATTTAGGAAATGCTTGAAAAAGGCTTGAATCGTCGAATTATGCAATAAAATAACGTTTTAGATAATTTTGCAATATTTTTAAATAATTTACATATTTTTAAAATATCACAGAAAAAGTTTATAAAAATAAATCTTTTTATTGAATATTTCATACACCTTTTAAAAATAACTGAAAAATTAAAAAAAATCTGAAAATGTGCTATACCAATCGTTTATTTAATATTTTGATGTTTCACAGCAGTTTGAAAGTTTTTCAGACAAAAACCTCATTTTTTTGCTAAAATACATTAATTGACTCACGTAATCGTAATGACACGATTGCAATCAAACCGTACCACCGTGGAAAATATCCAAAATTTTATAATTTTTCAAAGGCAGCTTATAAATAGGAATATTTTAACCAAAAAAAATAAAGTTTTCATTAAATGCTTGAAAGAGGCTTGAATCGTCGAAATATACAATAAAACAACGTTTAATATGATAGAGCAGTATTCTTAAATAATTTACATGTTTTTAAAAAAATCCAGAAAAAGTTTATAAAAATCATTTTTTTTATAGAATTAAAATATTTTTTTTTTAAATATGTGAAATATTAAAACCTCAGAAAAATGTGCTTAAAGGTATTTTATTCCATATTATGCCTTTTACAAATAAAGTTTCAGATAATTTTTAAATATTTTTAAATAACTTAAATCTTTTTAAAATATCCTTAGAAAAGTCTTTGAAAATAAATATTATTTTTAAATTTTTCCTATATTTTTTTAAAATTAGAGGAACCATTGATATACACTATATGAAACTTAAAAGCCTTTAGTGCCAATGTCCACCTCAGGAGGCGACTGTTGGTTCCCTTAAGTTTCTAGGTATACCAATGGTTTATGATCTGTTTCTAGAATGAATTCTTTCCCTAGTAAATAATACTGAGTTAGGAGATACTCCATCCAAGGGCAAAACATTCCTTTTCAAGGTTGGGGTATCTCGTTTCCGCTGGAGGGAATTTATAGGCTCAGAAGTACCGGAAGCAGGATCGTGGGTATTAGGTGTAGTAAGCCATTGACACCTGTTGCACGACCCATACTTCTTTGACACCTGCGTGTACATATGTGGCCAGAAACACGTCTGTCTGATTTTATGCCACATCTTACGATGGGCCCAGTGTTCGGTCATTCCCCGTCCAGCAACCATACTGGGCGGTCGTTGGTGCTCTGCCTCCTGGTGGTGCCAAGACGAAACTTTATTTTCTTCAACATGGCGGCAGCTGGCAGACGTCGCGTCAACACTGGCTGTATTGAAATTGTAAATGGCATGTTACACCCGTCCACAGCAGCTACAGTCCTACCTATGGTGTTAAAGGATACATACAAGATCGACATAGGGGACCTTTATGGTGTAGCCTTAAATGGTCTAACCAGGGTATTCGTGAAACTGTCGTCAACACAGCAGTATGAAACGTTGGTAGACAAGTATCAAGACCAAGTATATGCAGTTAACTCAAGTATAGAGGTGTGGTTGAGAGATGTCTCCCGGTCCTATACATGGGTAAGGGTGAGAAACGTACCATTCAAGGCGGATCCAGTGGATCTAATGGCATTATTCAAGGAATATGTGATTGTACATGCTGCAAATGTGGGAAAGTGGCATGAGGGATCCTTTGAAGGACTCATGGAGGGGTCTTATTCTTTGAAGATGTCCATCAGGCGGCCCATACTATCATACGTAGTAATGCCTGAGTTCAGGACACAGGTGTACGTAACGTACGTGGGTCAACGGCAGACATGCCGTACATGTGGAGCATTTGAACATGTAGCAGCGAATTGTCCAAAGAGAGGGCAGCAACGATTTGAGGAAGGGATGCATCGACCAAGTAAGACAGAAGGACAGGAAACAACTACGATGGGGCAGGAGCCAACTACCAGGTCATGGAGTGAGATAGTGGAGGGCAGCGCAGGTACATGTCAAACACTCCCGACGATAGCTACAGAGGAGCAAAGAGAAACAGCAGAAGAGGAGGAAGGTACAGGGGAAGCCAGCCCTAATATGTCTTTGGAAGGGGTATTGGAGAGCCTCATAGCCGAGACCTTGCCAGAGTTAAGTACGGCTACAGGAGAAGTCTTGGGGGAAGACAATAAACTAGGAATTGAAATGGAAGAGGATGGAACGAGGGAACAAGGTTTAGTATGTGAGACAGTGTGTGTGGAAGTGCATGAGCAAGAAAGTAGCCAAGGTATGGAAGTGTCGGGGGAATCCTGAAAGAGATCCGTAGCATCATCTGATGGAGAGGATGTATTAACACCTGCGCAGAGATTATGTAAAAAGCCCTAGGTGGATGCGTCAAAGAGAGGAAAGGGAGGGTTGAAATTTAAGGAAGGTGCCAAGGGTGGGAAATGTGCAAAAAGAGCAGGTGGCACAGGGAAAACTGAATTGATGCATACACCAAGGTCGAAAGGTAAACCTTCATTGTTGTTTTCCAGTGTATAACTATTAATGTAAATGGTATGAGGGCAGAGGTTAAAGGAAGTGGGTAGAGGTGACATTGAGACGTTATGGTGTGCAAGTGGGTTTTTTGCAGGAACATAATTATAGGATAGGAAGAGACTTACGTTTGGAAGGATATGATGTATTTGCTGGATCTTCAGGGAGATTAAAGGGTGGAGTTGCGGTAGTGATAAAGGTGTCAAGTCCTTTTCATTTGATTGCATGGGAGGAGTGGGGGGGTCATATAGTAAAAGTGGATGGGGAATGGGGTGGTGTCAGAGTATGCTTTGTAGGGGTTTATATGCTGGTGGAGTTTTCCAGGAAGGTCAAGGACGAATTTGTGAATGAATATTTGTTATATGTCTTAGGAGGGTTGCCAGGTGTGGCGATAGTGGGAGGGGATTGGAACTGCGTTATCAGAAATAGAGATATGGAACCCAGGGGAGCGGGTTGTGTGTTAGGGGCCTTAAGAGATTAAATAGTGTGGGATTGAAGGACGTGGTAGGAGGAGGGGAGAGTGTGGAGCACACATACCTTTGTAAGGGTTATGCAGCCAGATTGGATAGAATATATGGGTCAGATCAGGTAGTGGCTGAAGGTGTGCAAACGATAGATGTAGGGTTTTCAGATCATAGGGGTGTTCTAGTAGACGTTAGTTGGGAAGGAGCAGTTAGATAATATAGGGGTTACTGGAAATTAAATGTGAAATTGTTGAGTGGGGAGGACAAACAGGCAAGTTTTGTACAATGGTGGAAGGGGTTGTGGGAGCAAGGTAAGATGCAGATCGAGTCGGGAGAGAGTATCATAGAGTGGTGGGTAAAAGTGGCAAAAGTGGGTATAAAAAGTGTTTTTACAAGTCTGGGGAGAGAGGAGGCGGGTTGGTCATTTGGGTTACAAAAGTACATAGAGGGGCTCTTGGCCAGATGCTATGAGAGGAACGGACCTAATGCAGTGCAGGAGATAAGGGGATTGAAAGAAAGACTGAAAGAGATACAGAATGAAAGATTTGATGTTTGTCGTTTGAGGGCGGGGCTGGATGATGTTTTATGGGGCGACAGGCCTTCGAAGTATGTTTTGAACAAATGTAGGAAAAGGAGGGACGGTATGACAGTAAATAGCATAGAAGTGGAGGAGTCGTTTGAGAGTTATGTGCAGGGGTGAAGATTAAGGACGACTGAGGTGATGGGTGTTTATGTGGACAAATGGTTCGAGAGGTATTGGAGAAGTGATGGGGTAGGCATAACAGAGAGAAGAACAATTATGGAGGGAATAACTGCAAAGGTGGGAGAGAGGGAACAAGTAAGTATGGAAGGTCCAATTGGTGAGGAAGAGATATGGGAGGCGGTGGATGGGTTATGTAAAGGAAAGGCTCCAGGGATAGATGGCATAGTTAATGACTCCTATAGGATATATTGGAATGTATTAAGGGAATGTTTGGTATGGCTCTTTAACACAATGAAGGAGGAGGGATGCTTAGGAACTGATCAATGCATGGGCATGGTGGTGGTGGTGGTGGTTAAGAAAGGGGGAACAGGAGTAACAATGAGCAATTACAGACCTTTAGCAATGATGAATGCAGATTATAAGAGTTTCGCGAAAGGATTGGGAAATTGGTTGAAAAAAGTGCTAGGAGGAGTGATTGAGGAAGGGCAGTGTGGGATACCAGGGAGAAGCATGATAAGTGGGCACGAAAGAATTAAAAAGTATATAACGAATAGCATAGAGGGGGAGGGGGGTATTAGCATTAGATTGGAGACGAGCATATGACAGTGTGGAGAGAGAGGTGCTGTATGAAATTATGCGACATCAGGGATTTGGGGAGGAAGTGGTAGGATGGGTTGAAACAGTGTATAAGGGGGCATGTATAAGAGTGCAAATGAATGGCCGTGTGGGGAGAATGGTAAAAATGGAAAAGGGATTAAGTCAGGGATGCCCTCTGTCGCAATGTCTATTTGCATGTTTGCAAGATCCATTCTACAGACTAGTAAAGGAGGGTGTGGGGGTGGAGGGGAGGGAGGGGGTGGAGGAAGAGAGTGGGTAGTAGGGGATAGTGGGATACGTGGACGATACTACAGTGCTCATAGGCAATGTAGAGGGACTGGTCAATGTAGGACGTATAATAGAGGTTTTTTGTAGAGCAACGGGAATGAGGGTAAATGGGGCCAAATCACGATTATTGGAGGTAGGTAGATGCGTGGGGAGGAGGTTGGACGAGAGGCATGGGTGGATAGTAGTGGAAAACATTAAGATATGTGGAATAATATATATGGGTAATGAAGTGGAAGCGCGTGGTGTAAATTCAGGTAGGATAGTGAAAATTGCAATGGATAGAATGAAGGGATGGATTCCAGGGGATCTTACATTACAGCAGAGGATGATAGCAGTAAATACGTTGATATATAGTAAGATTTGGTATGTAGCAATGATATACCCATTAATGCAAGAAGACATACACACGCTGGAGATTAAAGTGTTTCGATACATCTGGGCGTTTGGAAAACCAGGGATTAGGAAAGAGATTGTTAGAAATAGGGTGGAGATGGGGGGGTTGGGGCTAATAGCGATAGAGCGTAGAGTAATATGTATGTACGTTAAAAGATGTGTTATAAGGTGGGGTGGGGTAGAGGCAGGTCGGGGGGTAAAGTGTCGGAAGAATTAGGTAGGTGGTGGAGAGGCAAGATGTTGGGGGCAGTGTTGGGATCTCTTAAGAAATATATTGGTGATAAAAAATGTTCATAAGTTAGCTGCAAGTGATATGGAGAAACTTGGATGGGGTAAAAGTGTAGAAGAAGGTGTAGGGGAATACCCTATGTATGATTGGGGCAATATATGGAAGGGATTCAAGGGTTTGTTATTGAGATCCAGAGACCGGGAACTTATGTATAGATTCTTACATGGAGCGGTGGCATCGAAAGCAGCTTTATTTAGGATGGGTATAGTTAAGGACGGGAGTTGTGACAGGTGTGGGATGCAGGAGACAGGGTATCATGCAATATATTTTGTGAGGATTTAGGGCGAGGTACGGGAATGGATGGGTAGAGTATTAAGAAAATTTTGGGGGAGAGGTGGCATAACAGTATTACGGGCAATAAGTTTGGATATAAATGGTATGAGTCAACAGGTGCGAAGGGGATTAATGCACTTAATGGTCGACTATGTGTGCGTGTCATGGAGGTTGAAAACCACAGGGGTGAGGGAGGGTATGAGGGCGCTTGCAGGAAGTATGATTGCAACAAGAAATAGGAATAGATGTGTGTATGGGGGAGATGGGAGAGGGCTTTCTAGGAGCACTACAAATAAATGAGTTTAAGGGACTTATTGGAAGCATAGGATATACTGAATGTAAAAGGGCTTGACACTAGGGGCGGGGGAATTAAGGGAGAAAGTAGGGAGGGAGGGTTAGCTGGGTGGTGGTACAGGCGGAATAGTTGGGTAGTAGGGAAGGAAATAGGATTTTACTGGGGGTAGTGAAAGTATGTAAGTATGTACGGGAATTAAGGTAGTGAGGAAACAGAGATGGGAGGGAAAGGATGACGGATGACAAAGGTAATTTTAATGCAAAGGGAGACGGATGATGACCAGCGGGGTAAGGATAGTGTATGTGATGTTGGTAAATTACTAAAATAGTCGGACAAAATAGACGACTTGAATTTCATTAAAGTAAGGGGAAAAAGGAAGGTTTACTTTGCATAAAGCAGAATAAGTGTGGTGGAGATATTATGTAACGTATGTGCTATGGCCAGACGTTGTTTAGTGAACATAGTGTGGAAGGGAGGGTGTAGTTAACGCATTGTCGAGTTTGCCAAAATTGGTTCAAACATGTTAATGTGAACAATGTTGTTTCAAGATATTAGTGGATGAACTACTGTTACAATGTACAGATGTACAGAATAATAACTACGAAGCTTGCGGTCAAGGTACGAGTGGAAGTGTGTATGTAGGTATGGAAGTTGATTGGAGTTACTTTCACAGAAGATGTCAAGTCATAACATATAACAATTACTTTATAAAGAACAATGTATTAACATCTATGTCGAGTGTACTAAAAACAAGTTTTAGTTGAGATATATACAGTTTTATGTATAAACATAACAAAACAAACAAAATGTAGTGGAGAAAGTGGACAACAATATCTTGTGGTATGTACATCAGGGAATGACTTTGGGAGGACGAGTGCTGATATACTATAATGGTAATGCAGGAGTACATAAATGTATGTTATAAGAGAATATAGTCATGTGGTTGAAGTATTGAAGATGAAAGGAAGAATTTTGTTGTATAAACTGTAGTCTTATTAGTTTGGGGCAAAATCACATTTAAATGTTGTTGTAAGTGATTAACATAGCATAATACAGAGGAGGAAGAGAGTAAACTGGGAGCGGAGGTGTCCAGTAATAACACCTAGGTGTCGAGGTGTCCAGTAATAACACCTAGGTGTCGGAGGTGTCCAGTAATAACACCTAGGTGTCGGAGGTGTCCAGTAATAACACCTAGGTGTCGGAGGTGTCAGTAATAACACCTAGGTGTCGGAGGTGTCAGTAATAACACCTAGGTGTCGGAGGTGTCCCGTAATAACACCTAGGTGTCGGAGGTGTCAGTAATAACACCTAGGGATGACATATTTACCTTGGATGTATATATTTTGTTGTGAAAATAATATTAATGTATGTCAAGGGTCAATAGCATACGAGAGGAAAAGAGAGGATATTGTACAGTAAGAAATATAAAGACTTATGTGTTGTAGACTCAGTCCTACGGACCAATTTGTATGTAGTATTATGGGAATATTGTTGTTCCCATAAATGTATCAAAATCATGGCTTACAGACATTATATATAATTTTTTTATGCTCTGTATATATATGTGTTTTAAATAAAATATATATATAAAAAAACATACATTAACAAACATATGACAATAAAATAAAAGGTAATATCTTAGTATCATGATATACGAGGTCAGATAATAATGTAAGGCCAGAAATCTATACTTTAGCTAATAGTGTAGAAATCCGCTTTATAATATTAAGTGAAACCTTGGAATATTACTCTAGAAAATGTTGGGCCGGGGCATACCCGTAACACCCCCCCCCCTCATGACCACAGGTCGCACCAAACAGAATATCAAAAGCCCTAAACCTACACAGTAAAATTACTGGACTATGAACACAACAGTGTTCAAGTTTCTAGAAACCTCTTACTTGATGTTCAAATTTTCATTTATCTCACATTACACAGGAGATACTCTCATTTAACATATGCTAAGATAAAATACTGCGCCTCCATTGTTGATAACTATTTCTTCTCCATACAAGGGCAGCGTAATTAACAGTGCAGGGACTCCATACAACTCCAAGTTAATGTTGTGATAGAACAGGCACCGCCGATACAGCAGCCAGCCATAACTTGCTTTTGTACGTGGAGAATAATGGAAGAGAGCCGTTAAGAGGTCACATCCTATCCTAGAAGCTGGAGTGGCTTCAAGGTTTATATAGCTGAAGAGTGGTCATAACACTCTTCACCTTAGCTCGACACTCTGCATCATGAAATTCTAGCTAATACGTAACCTCATAACTGTTGAAATACAAAAAAACATTAAACATGAGAATACGTATATACATAAATAAATGGACCAATAATAAGTTACTCTATGGAACTTTAACAATCAAGTACTTTGGTATCTTTACTTTTAAATTCTCAATTACAGTCAAGGATGCACAGAAGCGTCAGCTTAAATGATATAAGTTGAAAGCAGACCAAAACAAAATGGTGTGTGTAAGGGGGGTCACTTGACCCCTTCAGGTCAGATAAGCGTCAACTCCAACTTCAACAAAGTCAAGTACAAACTTAAAGACCACACAAGAGCAGTCATCAGCAGACAAGCTCCTGGACCTCACCATGAGGAAACGTTTACTGACAGACCCCACAACACTACGAGGGAGGTGCACTTGTAACACCACAACACTACGAGGGAGGTGCACTTGTAACACCAGAACCTGACCATATACCAAGTGCAAGAAAACTACCCAGAATCTGAGCGAACTGGACCTCCAGCAGCTCTACGAGAAGGAGCGGGATTCCTTCTGCAACTATCATGAACACGTCAAACTATTACCTGTAAAACAAGACAACGAAGGGACCGACCAACATATTTCCACTCAGCTCACTTTTAATGAAATCAAATGACTGTTTAAGCACATCTCTAACAGCACCCTGCAGAGATAGTCCAATTTTGAGCACCTGGAGAAGTGAGTGGGTCTGGTAGTGGGAGCTCACGACTGAGCACCTGGAGAAGTGAGTGGGTCTGGTAGTGGGAGCTCACGACTGAGCACCTGGAGAAGTGAGTGGGTCTGGTAGTGGGAGCTCACGACTGAGCACCTGGAGAAGTGAGTGGGTCTGGTAGCGGGAGCTCACGACTGAGCACCTGGAGAAGTGAGTGGGTCTGGTAGTGGGAGCTCACGACTGAGCACCTGGAGAAGTGAGTGGGTCTGGTAGCGGGAGCTCACGACTGAGCACCTGGAGAAGTGAGTGGGTCTGGTAGTGGGAGCTCACGACTGAGCACCTGGAGAAGTGAGTGGGTCTGGTAGCGGGAGCTCCCGACTGAGCACCTGGAGAAGTGAGTGGGTCTGGTAGCGGGAGCTCCCGACTGCTCCCAGACCGGAAAAGAAATCAAGAGGCGGCGACACCTCAGACATTACCTCATGATGTTCTTTTCAATAATAATTTTCTAAATAGCAACAGTTTGCTAAACACTAAAAGTTGACACTAGTAGATACACGATGAACATAAATAACGTTCACAGTCAAAATACTTTCTCAGTGAAACGTGAAGTCGGAGAGAGTCAGCTTGACACAGTAGATACACCATGAACATATAATTAACACATGTTCAATCAAAACACTTTCTCAGTGAAAACTGAAGTCGGAGAGAGACAGTCAAGGTGATTTGAAGAGTCGGCTAACCAACTGCCGAAGCCTTTTATACAAATGAGCCACAAACTGTGGGCCAGACACTGTTGAAGAGTGGCTTGTCTGGCAACCAAGAACATGGCGCCACTACAGTGATGGACACAGACGAGGGTGATGACGAAACACTAATAATAATAATAATAATATCTTTATTTACTACAAGTACATGTACATGGTATACAGGCCTAGCTGACATCAATGACATACTACTATATAGAAAGTCCCTTGTTATGCCGAGCATTGTTGTATAACCCCTGTGGTTTAGCGGTTCTATTTGATTATAATAATAATAATATGCTGAGCATTTCGGGCAAATTAGGTCCTTGTCCCAGGATGCGACCCACACCAGTCGACTAACTCCCAGGTACCCATTTTACTGATGGGTGAACATAGACAACCGGTGTAAAGAAACACGCCCAATGTTTCTACCCGAGCTGGGAATCGAACGCAGACCCTCGCCGTGTGAAGCGAGAGCTTTAGCGATCAGGCTACGGGGCAGCGTTGCAGCGTTGCCTTGCACACATACGCGCCTTACCTTCATATCCTCAATATTCTGAAACCTTTTATGCACATGCAGCATATAGCCATTTTCTGCTCTGAGACACTCACCAGTATACCAAACTGGCGGAAGTACCAGCAGACCTCTGCTCATGACACTGCTCCACCAGTGTCATCCGCACCAGACTTACTTGCAGAACAGTCAATCAAGTTCTGTTCAAATACTCACCAGTTTAGTGGAAACATAAGCAGACGTCTGCTCAGGGACTAGTTTGTCAGGCTAGTATGTCAGACGGATGCAGACTTCTGCTCAGGGACTAGCTTATTAAACAGGGGCTAGTGTGTCAAAAGTATGCCAAATTTTGCTCAGGGACTAGCTTGTACTATAGAGGCTAGTATGTCAGAAGTATACGAGACTCCTGCTCAGGGACTAGTTTGTCAGGCTAGTATGTCAGGAGGCGTAGGCAGGTTCCTGCTCAGGGACTAACTTGTACTATAGAGGCTAGTGTGTCAGAAGTATACCAACTTCTGCTCAGGGACTAGCTTGTAGCATAGAGGCTAGTATGTCAGGAAGCATGCAGGAAATACTAATACTGGAAGTGAAACCTATACCCAGGTATCATTAATGACGACGTCTTGAAGTAAATACGTAGAGCATCTGGCTCTTCCTGAAGTGTTGTCGGTCGTATCTCTTCTTTCATGTCCGTCTGCTGGACATTAATACTTCCAAAATGACTTCTTCCAGGCGATGAAGGAGTTCCAAGCGAGATACTCAGAAGAAATGCAGAAGCACGAGACAATGTGACGAGAAAACCATCGTTTTCAAAGCATGTCTTAATTCAGACGAGCCGCTTCTCTAAGCGTCCTCATAACTGAGTCACAACACAAGTTACTGGAGCAACGACTCAGACAGTAACAGACAGGAAGACAATCGCTGGCTCACACATGAGGAAGACAATACGAGAAAGCACATGTCGCTTGCCATGAGTTCCTCTGACAAGTCCGACTCAAACAGTGACTTCTTCGGTATAAACATCCTGTCAAGAGCACTTGTTAGTCTCTTCAAGTGACAGTAGTTTGACCTCCTTTACTACTTCCTTAGGCAAATTCCTTTGAAGAATTCTCTGTAGTTTCACCCGTGACTGTAGTGTGTCACCCTGACTTCTCTCCACAAGAGTAGTCCTTACAGTTTTTCTCCCCATCTCCGCTGAACACTCGTTCCGGAGGACCAGTGGTCCTAACCTCACACCACACACTGTTTCCATAAAAGCTTGAACAAATACAAGTCTTGTTTCTCATATTAGTCTTCAATGTCTACAAGACATAGACAATAAGATCAATAAGACCAATAGCTCTACTAAGAGTTCTATATGCAGCAATCGCACAGAGGCACCAGCATTAACAGCTAGAACAGTAGCTGAACCAACATTGCCAACAGCAAGGCTGCAGACCAGATTGTGGAAGCTCACAATCTGCAGCGAACATTAAGGAACCTGAGTAGGTTCTGTTCCAAAATGTCATCCCTTAACTTGTATCCTTTCAATACACAAACTAGAACGATAAGTTGAGACCTAGCTCCCCTATCTGATGGTTTAGAACGACTGCAGGAAAAGTGTACTTATATCTCAGAAGGTCTTGAAATTATGAAAATAAGTTCTTAACAAGAATGATTATATTGCTTATGAGAACTTAGATCATATCCCTTTACCTTGGATTAAACCTCCCGGACAGAGGCCCCCATTTGTTACGATCAGGGCTTCATCTATGGGCCTGTTTTACCCCGTCGTAACAAGATTTTTAAATAAAGATATTGAAAAGGGGAGAATGACCCAAAAGGTAAAATTCGTTGTATTTATTATATATAAAGATTCACATAATAGAATATGATCTAAGAATTCTCTTTTGCAATATATATAACATCTGCCTCATGGGCTCAGAAGAGAGCATATCTAGAGACAGAAATTTCACTCCTAAACAGGAGAGGGAGTGAACCTACTTGCTGTCAGTAGTGTGTGTGTGTACCTACTGACAATAAGTAGGTTCACTCCCTCTCCTGTTTAGGAGTGGAATTTCTCTGTCAATAGATATGCTCTCTTCTGAGCCCATGAGGCAGATGTTATATATATTGCAAAAGAGAATTCTTAGATCATATTCTATTATGTGAATCTTTACCTGGAGTTTACCTGGAGAGAATTCCAGGGGTCAACGCCCCTGCGGCCCGGTCTGTGACCAGGCCTCCTGTTGGACCAGAGCCTGATCAACCAGGCTGTTACTGCTGGCCGCACGCAGTCCAACGTACGAACCACAGCCTAACTGGTCAGGTACCGACTATAGGTGCCTGTCCAGTGCCTGCTTGAAGACAGCCAGGGATTTGTTGGTAATCCCCCTGATGTATGCTGGGAGGCAGTTGAACAATCTTGGGCCCCTGACACTTATTGTGTTGTCTCTCAACGTGCTAGTGGCACCCCTGCTCTTCATTGGGGGGATGTTACATCGCCTGCCGAGTCTTTTGCTTTCGTAGGGAGTGATTTTTGTGTGCAAGTTTGGTACTAAGCCCTCGAGAATTTTCCACGTGTATATAATAATGTATCTCTCCCGCCTGCGTTCTAGAGAGTACAGGTTTAGGAACTTCAAGCGTTCCCAGTAATTGAGGTGGTTTATCGCGAATTTTACCTTTGGGTCATTCTCCACTTTTCAATATATTTATTTAAAAATCTTGTTACGACGGGGCAAAACAGGCCCATAGATGAAGCCCTGATCGTAACATATATATATATATATATATATATATATATATATATATATATATATATATATATATATATAGACAAAATACAATGGGGGTAAAACAACATAGATAACTCAGAGCTACATGTCAAATACTTCGTCCAACTCCCCGGCAGTGGGCCGCGTGCCCAGAATACTGCAGGCATTTCCCTCTGGATCGCAACACTGAGTCTCTGAAAGAGGAAACTGGTCGCCCTGTGGTCCTTGGTTTCTATGATGAGTTTTCCACCCAGCTCCTTGAGAAACTTTAGAGCACACTTGCCCCATGCTCCATGGGTCTCCGACCCTATTGGGGTGAAGTTATAGCAAGAGGGAAGGTCTTCATATTTGCGGGTCTTCTGGGTCTCCCTGTGGCTGGCAGCTCCACCCCTTCGGCTAAGGAGTGTGGCAGGTAGGTGTCTGCCAATGTGGCAGCACAGGTGTAGTCCCAAGCAATCTGCTTACCATCCTTCCAGGGTAGCATAGTGGCTCCATCAGGACGCTTTTGACTTCCATCAGACCTCTGCACTTGGGGTTCCCGTTGAGCTGGGCAACGGGCTGTGGCGAGGCTTCTCTTTATGATGTCATTGACCTCCTCATGTCTAGCATACTTCCTTCTGATGTGTGACACACTAGACCATGAAGTCCGAATTGGTCAGCCGTCGCCCTGCCGCAAATACACCTATGTTCGGTGAGTATGGGGGCGGCTAGGCGAAGAGCAACACCAATCCGAATGGCCTGTGGGTCGAGTCGAGTCCCCAGAGAGGAATTGGGAACAGCAAGAAGGAAATCTCCTGAGTGTGGTGCCTTCACCGCTAGGAGACGAGCTTTGTCCTTTCCTGAAGCGTTGGTGAGCATTGTGTTGGAAATTTTTCCATGATCGGTTTGTCCCAGTGGGACTGTTTGTGCTCTTTGGGAGGAGCTGGTCTACTGGAGGAGTCTGCCAGGATGTCCCACTGCACTGCTGCTTCAATGAACTTGGGGTCTTGAGCTCCCACCACCCTCTCAAACGTTCAGGGACAATCCTCTTGACTAATCCACTGGAAGCCAAACACGATGACAGAAATGCAGGTAACGCTACCTGCCTTGCTTTGCGCACCCTATATATATATATATATATATATATATATATATATATATATATATATATATATATATATATATATATATATATATATATATATATATATATATATATATATATATGCAAGACAACCACTATGAAAAATAGAAGAATCCCAATGGCTTTCGTGACTACTCACATTATCAAGGAACTATAAAAGGAAACGTGAGAAGACGGCTTATAAAGAGGCAGAATACACCTAGTGGTTGTCTTGCATATTTTGATATCACCTGTTTACTGTGATCTTTTTGCATATATATATATATATATATATATATATATATATATATATATATATATATATATATATATATATATATATATATATATATATATATATATGTCGTGCCGATTAGGTAAAACTTGCAATTTTGGCTTAAATAGCAACGCTCTTCTTGCCATATAAGACAAGTGAAAATTTGTGTATGCAATAATTTCGCAAAAATCATTCTGAACCTAACGAAAAAAAAAATATTTCATTGTGTTTGTTTATTATTAAATTAATGTTAATGTACCTAAAATATATTTAGTTTGGTAAGGCTAAATTAAATTGCGCTTGTTGTAATAAGGTTAGGTAAGTTTTCAAAGTTTCTCTTTTTACAAAATTATAAATTCTTACATTAATATAAATGAAAAAAAATATATCTTTAAACGTATAAGAGAAAATTTTAAAAATGACTTAATTTTAGATGAGTTCTTGCTAATTGACCAGTTTTACCTAATCGGCACCACACACACACACACACACATATATATATATATATAGGGAGGTACCACTTCAAGAACTTGCTGGGGACCCACATCCTCAGAGAAGACAATAAACGTACCTCAGGGAAAACTCGAGGTTCTCCCCGGAGCTGTTAGAATATTTTTTTCTCCTACCACTTCCTATATATATTGAATGAGTGCTTTATTAATAGACAGAATACATTGACAGAAAACACAAACATGAACATGAATACATTCGTACAATATATCAAAGATTATGAATCTCTTCTAGCTCCTCCGAAGCCAGACGCGAGCCCAGTATGCAGCATGCTTTTCCCCTCTGGATGGCCACACATATATATGTTAATTCTAATATTTTTGTCAGGTGACCAACCTGACGTGGGAGTTACTGGTCGCTGACACAGGCAGTTGGTTCAGCGACCAGTAACTCCCACGTCAGGTTGGTCACCTGTCCCATTAATACAGTTCCCTCTGGCGATCTAGACTATTAGTCTCTTGCACGGGACAATATAGAATATCTCTCAGCAGATAACTGGGTTATGATGTGGAGTAATTCATGAAGTCTCTCTTGATCTATGTATAATTGTCCATTTTGAAGAATAGGTTCACCCACTCACTCCCGAGTAGTACTCTGTCTAGTACTCTCTGGTTCAGTCTAAACCTCTATATTCTAGATTTGTTGTATGCCACCAAATTACAATATTTTCGTTCACAGCTCAAGGGTAAAGCCCTGGACTTGGTCCGGCATTACCAAACCACTGATATTAATTATCAACATGCCAAGGATCAACTAAAGGATGCATTTGGCAACACAGAGGAGATAATGATACCTATATTTTATCGATTGTCCGATCTTCAGGTTTGCCATCATGACCGTCAGAGCTTAGAGAAGTTCCGAATCAAAGTTATGAGCTTGACAAATAGTCTCAAAGATTTACATGATTGGGGTAGATCAGAATGGATGGTCAGTCAGACGATTCAGAGGAAACTGGCTAGCACTACAACGCATGAGTTACATTTAATGTACCAAACAAACTGGTTTACAATACAGCAAATTGTTGAGAGGTTGGGAGATCTCGTTTCTCATTTGAGTATAGGTGAGAGAGAAGAGTCACCGCCATCATCGCATAAGAAAACAGTTAGTTACTCAGAAAACCCGGGAGATCAATTTAAAGTTCGTAAAGCTAACGTTGGGGGTTGAGGTGTACTATGGCAAAGAAGTGTCTAAGACAAGGACCTCTAAGCAGACCCTCAGAGACACTCGTACCAGAATATGTGTGTTCTGCGAAGGCGAGCATACTAGCATAAGATGCTCTCGGTATACAACACTGAGCAGTAGGCAGCGGAGACTAAAGGAGTTACAGCTATGCTTAAGGTGTTGTGGGAGACATGAGGCAGAAGATTGTCAGTCACATCTTTGGGAGTGCTATAACTGCCGGAAAGGTAAGCACCATACTGCACTATGTCCCAATAATTTAAGGTAACCCCAGGCTAGTAGGGACGTTTCTCCAGTAGAGACAGAAAGCGAGTCTGAGCCTGAAGTGGTAGCCAGCGTGATTAGTATGGGCAAAGTCTCTAATCTGAGTGAGAATCACAGAGTTGCTGCCCTACCTACAGTCATGGCAGAGGTTGTGAACGGGAACAGATCCGAAACAACCCGATTATTCCTTGACTCAGGAGCACAAGTGTCCATGATAACAGAGAAGTTGCTGGCTAAGTTAAAGTTGAAGGCCACCGACAAAGTTAGTGTGACATTATGAGGTGCTACAAGTAAGGGTCCACTGTATTAGTGTACACGATGAACCACCAGGTAAGCCAAACCAAGTAGGGAGTGATGGATACTCAGCCACCTTGGGGAGATGCTTTTATGGGGTACCTAAAGAGGGAGATAGATTGTCATTAAACCCAGGGAACCTCGTATCATTGGGAAGAAAGGCTACCACGGCATATTGGCCACTGGGTGGGAAAGTACGAAGCTGCTCAGACAAGGCTAGACATGTGAAAGACATTAAAGTTAAAGGGAAGGGCGTTAAGACCACCGGAACCAACAAGTTTGCACCCCCAAAGGTCCATACAGTGGAAACTGGACAGTCGGAGTTAAACCAGAGTCTGCTCGACCAGAGTGACCAGACAGCACTCATGTCCAGGGCCCGCTGTAAGGGCTTGCGGAAGCTGAACTCGATGTAGACTTATCGTCTACCTTTGCCGGCGGGAGGATTTCTTTGCTAAAAGTTCCACAGGGTAAGTAAGCTGTATGAACCCACACACCCACCCAAACAAACACTGTAATTGGCGAAGGTAAGAAGATTACACATATTAATTGATAGATATACTCTCCTAGGAAGGTCTAGGTAAGTTTGTACAGTTAGTAACTAATAGTAGGATTATTGGGGCAACTTTAGATATTAATAATGTAGCGCTTGGACCTTAACATAGGTAGGTTTAGGCTTCAATAGACGAACAATTAGGTTATGTTAACTAGAGAGAACTGGCAGCCCACACTTAAATCTAAGCGGGAGAGATGCTAGCTCTTTCTTCTTGAACTGGACATCGTGGTGATAACAAGGTACTAAGAGCTAGAGCTCGGTGCCCAACGTGTCTTCAAAATACTTGCTTGGGAACCAAGAATCACAGAGGCTTCCTGACGTATTGTGGATATTCGTCTCTGGCCCAGGCCCTTCCCAATGAGACAATACTACCTTGCATTTCTCTTAGTATAGCTGGCCGGCGATATTCGGAGGAAGGTGGGGTTATTTGAGCTGTTGGTTATAAGCGGGCGATCGCTCACTATAAGGTAATAATTGTGGGCAATCCCCCTTAAATATTAGTCTAGAAGCTAGTGTCACTTACTGCATATTTAGCTTAGGGGATATCCCTTGAAACCAGGGAACTCTGAGATGCAGGCAGGACACTAATACCACTTGAATCCTTGCAGATTAAGGTCCTTCCCTACACATGGTGTTTGGAGGGGGTTAAGGCTTAGGGAGATTGGAAGCCAGAGTGACATATTCTACTCCATCAAGTAAGTTCACCCCTTTTTTAGTCGTGTATGTAGGTGGGGAGTTCTTGCAGCTGCAGTCAGTTAGAAATCTGTTCCATAAGCCACTTGTAAGTCTGAGAGGAGTGTCTCAGAGTGTCGGTGTCAACAGCGCTTGCGAGGTGGCAGCTTACAAGGAGACAGTCCCAAGACAAATTTCTACAACAAGAAAGTATTTTTTTTTAGTTTAATATCTTTATTATGCACCCCATACCCATCCTGTGGGCGGAAGTCTCCCTATACCCATCCTGTGGGTGGTAGTCACACCATACCCATCCTGTGGGCGGTAGTCACCCCATACCCATCCTGTGAGCGGTAGTCAAAAGATTACAGAGGTACATAATGGGTCCAGGGACTGGGCCCCCTAAATTCTGAGAGCTGAACAATTTACAAAGGTAATGAACTCAAGTTTCAAAAGTCAAGAAAGTAAGAATGTTAACAAATTACATTTTTACCTGAGTTTATTACATTTGTAATTTGCTCAGCTATCATAACTTTGAGGCCCAGTCCCTGGACCCATTATGTACCTCTGTAATCTTTTGACTACCGCCCACAGGATGGGTATGGGGTGACTATCACCCATAGGATAAGTATGGGTTGCTCTGATTACATTGAGTAATCAGAGCTACATTGCCGCTCAATACCCTTGTTGTGCAGGAAGTTCTGACCCTAGACTGAGCCAGTATACAAGCTGGGTCCATAAGATTTAATCAGGGGAAAATTCTTGCTCCTCCATGCGCAACACATTGTTAAATGTTCACTGTGACTCTTAACATTGTTCAATGTTCACTGTGACTCTTAACATTGTTCAGTGTTTACTGTGACTCTTAACATTGTTTAGTGTTAAAATATTCGAGTTTGTAAGTTGTTCACAGTACTGTTAATATAACTAACATTACCTGTCTGGGCTTCACCGCCACTTACAAACAAATAATCTCATCGGGAGATGACCGCCAAGTTAATTTACCGCAGTCACTCCCGCGAGGTGTGAGAAAACACACTTTGCTTTATGTTCCCTGTGAAATTCATTTCAATTTAATCATTAATAATGGAGGGGTATCAAACAATAGGCCAAAATCTTACATTCGAGATAATCGCGGAGACGCGCTCACCCTTCATTTACGTCAAAAGATTCATGAAAATCGCGCTATTTTGGTCTTTTTCTATGCATTACTTACATTTTTTAAGTGATTTCTTATTGTTTCCCGTGTTAAAACACCGTTTTCTTTGAGTATACCAGAGAAGCAATAGAGAAAACTAGTTATAAGGAGAAACATCGCTAGACACAAGGTCTCCAATGATTGCCTCTCATATCATGTAATTATTATTATTTTGGCAGTCTTTATTATGCTTTTATTTTATATATCTTATGTCTGATATATTTATTGAATAAATGGTATAAGTGGATAAAGTGTATTAGTAATAATAACCTCAGTATAAAGATATTTGTTGGGAGTGTCAAACTTATGATCAAGCAATTATCATCCTTAGCTGAGAGCCACTTGGCTCCGCCCACCTCTGCAATAAGCCCCGCCCACACTTTCAATGATGTTGAGTGGTAAATTTAGTGTATTAGAAAGAAAAATAACCAAAAAAAACAAAACAAAACAAAAAAAATAATTCATCTTGTGCGGTTACGATTTTTTTTATGTTGCGCGGCGTCATAACATAATATGTTTCAAATAGCTATAATTTGCTTTAGAAACGTCGTATTACATTGGGATTTTCACCAAAATGTTGCCAGATTCTTAAACTATTTTTCTGTCAACAAAATTCATTTTCAATATTTTTCGATTTATTTTTCGTTCTCCGCGCGGAAATTGAACCTTACGTCCCTTAAGCCGCCCTGGTGGCAGAAACGGCTCCCTTCGATAATTCACACGCCTATCCACATCTATCCTGGACCAGTTATAATAAATTACAATAGATTGCACTAGTACGTACGTGATTGTGGACTGTGTTTTTATGATAGACTGATTAACACGATAAGACCATCACTCACCCAGTATTATTGGTGGTCGCTGAAGATCGTTGACATATCCACAGTAAGCTTTCATTAACATAACATAACTAGCTGGCCAGTAATAGTAATTACGATAAGAAGAATACTGTGGGGAGGAGGCAGCATTCTTGTCAGTCTTCCTCCGATGAATCTCGTAGTCTTGCTGTTAGACACAAGTCTCCCGTCAAGATGATGGTAGATTGGTTGTCCCGATGAGACAAGGAAGGTTGATTCCCTGGATCCCTCTACAGTACTCGGGACAGCACTCAGAAATTTCATACAATCGATCGGAAAGTAGCGACTTGTATCATCTCGCTTATTCCCTTAATATCAGCTTATTCGTATTAATTTATCCACTGTTCACATGACGATTTAATGTCTCACTGGTTTACACTCATTAACAGTCTTTATGTTGAGGTTTGAAGCCGATGAATCGAGATGGAAATGACCATTTCCATCTCGTGTGGCGCCATTCACATCGGCGACGCCCATTTCTTTCCCCTCCTATTATCATATTAACATGATTCCCTGGACATTGACGTCCCACAGTATTCACCAATGTTAATTCCCGTCACTTCAACTCACGGAATGTTACCTAGTATCAGGGTTTTCGACCGTATCAAGTGGAACAATCACGCCACCTAGCCACCCTACAGCTAGGCCTACCGTACCAAGACTACCCACTGCTATACCCCGTCACTTGCCTCTCCCCTCGCGCATGCGTGACGGGCTGTTGGTTCTTCTCATACTCAGTTAAATGATAACTTAACATCAACACATTAATGATATCTATTCATATTGGAAAGTTTATCTTGTATAACTTTCTGGGAAATACCAATATTTTCCACAATTACTCTTATAACAAGTTAATATATCTAACATTACTGTTTTAAAAAGTTAATATATTTAACATTACTGTTATAACAAGTCAATATATCTAACATTACTGTTATAACAAGTTAATATATCTAACATTACTGTTATAATAAGATAATATATCTAACATTACTGTTATAATAAGCTAATATATCTAACATTACTGTTATAACAAGTTAATTATGTTTAAACAGTGACGTCTCATTACTGAATTATTTTACCTAAAATAACTAACAATAATTTAAGAATTAACCTTTTTTTAAATATTTTACAATGTGTTTCCTAACTGTCAATGTTTACACTGTTACATAATACTGTCAATGTTTACACTGCGATAAACCACCTCAATTACTAGGAACGCTTGAAGATCCTAAACCTGTACTCCCTAGAACGCAGGCGGGAGAGATACATTATTATATACACGTGAAAAATTCTCGAGGGTTTAGTACCAAACTTTATTGCGCCCCCAGAATGGGCCTTAATGTATACAAATTTATAATGTATATTTCCATTTTCTATAATTTTATATTGCTGATATCCTCGATAATAGCTAAATCGTTAATATCTTGCTTTATATTATTATTTGACTTATTTGGCCTATTTGACTTAGCTATATTTATTAGGTAGGATGTAACATTTTATATTGTGCTCGAGTGTGTCGTAACTGCCTTGGAGTTGGCAAACTACTGTTATGCTACCGGCGTCTAGTTGCTGGGAGGAGTCAGTCGCTGAACACACCTGAGCTGGGTGGTTGCTTCTCCTCCCTCTCTCTCTCTGGCCTGCTGACCATCGTCGAGTCAACACCTCTCTCTTATTTCTACTTGTTTTCTCGACATTTAGACTCTGTTTGGTAGAGTATGTATTCGGTGGTGAGACGAAACATACTTCTCAGGACTCTGTGTAACTCTGTTCACAGAGGATAGACTAGACAGTAATTTTCGACGTTTTTCTGGGTTGTTTGTCACATTGACACTCTGAGATAACTCAGGTCTCTTGCTATAGCTCTGGACCTACTTCGATAAGGCATCTGTGCACCGTCACAGTCTGGGATTGTTTATGCTGAACCTAGTTTCAGTAGAAAGGGAGTTTTGTGACTGTTTTGGAGGATCTACTGATGGTCCCCAGTTAGGGTCGATTTTCTATCTCCTTGTTCCTGACGCTGTGTTGCTGTTGCTTGTTATATTGCTGATCTGCGAATTGGTAATTTTACTGGTCAATCAAGCTGTTCTGATTGTCAGTTTGTTAGAGAAGCTAGCTTATGAGAAGTTCAGTCGTACACTGGTTGAGTCGAGTCTTAGAGTTACCTGGATCACACTCATACACACATTTATTCTTATTTGTATATATTATTGTAATTGCTGACATTGTACCTGATGGTACGTCAGAGTCATTTAGATATATGAGATACACGAGAATCACTCCCTACGAAAGCAAAAGACTCGGCAGGCGATGTAACATCCCCCCAATGAAAAGCAGGGGTGCCACTAGCACGTTGAGAGACAACACAATAAGTGTCAGGGGCCCAAGATTGTTCAACTGTCTCCCAGCATACATCAGGGGGATTATCAACAAACCCCTAGCTGTCTTCAAGCAGGCACTGGACAAGCACCTAAAGTCGGTACCTGACCAGCCAGGCTGTGGTTCGTACGTTGGACTGCGTGTGGCCAACAGTAACAGCATGGTTGATCAGGCTCTGATCCAACATGAGATCTGGTCACAGACAGGGCCGCAGGGGCGTTGACCCCTGGAATTCTCTCCAGGTAAACTCCAGGTAGGTTTAACAAACTCTGAGGAGCGTCAGAGGAGTGATAAACCTGGTGTAGGTTTAACAAACTCTGAGGAGCGTCAGAGGAGTGATAAACCTGGTGTTGGTTTAACAATAGCTGAGACAAGTACAGGAACATTGTTCTGGTGATCCCAACATGATGTGTAAAAATACACTTATGTACAGTACACTTCTGAACTGTATATAAGTGTATTTTTCCATCGACAAGTACATGTACTGGTGTGAGCTAGTACATGACCTGGTGTGGGCTAGTACATGACCTGGTGTGGGCTAGTACATGACCTGGTGTGAGCTAGTACATGACCTGGTGTGGGCTAGTACATGACCTGGTGTGGGCTAGTACATGACCTGGTGTGGGCTAGTACATGACCTGGTGTGGGCTAGTACATGACCTGGTGTAGGCTAGTATATGACCTGGTGTGGGCTAGTACATGACCTGTTGTGGGCTAGTACATGACCGGTTGTGGGCTAGTACATGACCTAGTGTGAGCTAGTACATGACCTGGTGTGGGCAAGTAAATGACCTGGTGTGGGCTAGTACATGACCTGGTGTGAGCTAGTACATGACCTGGTGTGGGCTAGTACATGACCTGTTGTGGGCTAGTACATGACCTGTTGTGGGCTAGTACATGACCGGTTGTGGGCTAGTACATGACCTAGTGTGAGCTAGTACATGACCTGGTGTGGGCAAGTAAATGACCTGGTGTGGGCTAGTACATGACCTGGTGTGAGCTAGTACATGACCTGGTGTGGGCTAGTACATGACCTGTTGTGAGCTAGTACATGACCTGGTGTGGGCTAGTACATGACCTGTTGTGGGCTAGTACATGACCTGGTGTGGGCTAGTACATGACCTGGTGTGGACTAGTACATGACCTGTTGTGAGCTAGTACATGACCTGTTGTGAGCTAGTACATGACCTGGTGTGGGCTAGTACATGACCTGGTGTGGGCTAGTACATGACTTGGTGTGGGCTAGTACATGACCTGGTGTGAGCTAGTACATGACCTGGTGTGGGCTAGTACATGACCTGGTGTGGGCTAGTACATGACCTAAGAACATAAGAACATAAGAATGGAGGAACACTGCAGAAGGCCTACTGGCCCATACAAGGCAGGTCCTTATCAAAACCACCACTACCTAAGAATTTATTCCCGTACTCACGACACCAATCAAACCCAGCCCCTCCCACTCATATATTTGTCCAATCTCTTTTTAAAGCCACCCAAGGTCCTAGCCTCTATCACAGTACTCGGAAGATTGTTCCACGCATCTACAACTCTGTTCGAAAACCAGTACTTGCCTATGTTCTTTCTAAATCTAAATTTATCCAATTTAAATCCGTTATTTCTGGTTCTTACTTGGTTCGATATCCTCAGTATTTTATTAATATCTCCTTTGTTTATGCCAATCATCCACTTGTACACCTCGATGATATCTCCCCTCATTCTACGTCTCTCCAGAGAGTGGAGATTCAACGCTCTAAGTCTATCTTCATACGGGAGATTTCTTATACTGTAAATCATTTTAGTCATTCTTCTCTGTATGTTCTCCAAGTAGATGAATGGTTCAGAGAACCGACAAGTTGTTAAATTAGACACATATGCAACACTTGGGTATCTTTATTGAGGAAACGTTTCGCCACACAGTGGCTTCATCAGTCCAATACAAAGTAGAAAGGTGTAAGGAGAGGAGGAGTTTGAGGTTATCAGTCCCTCGGCCTGGAGTCGATGTGTTCAGTCCATCAATCTTGTTAGAAGTGTAGCACAAGGCCGTAGAGGTGGCTTATATGCTGTAATCAGGTGAGATGCAGCAGGAGGAGGCAGGTCATAGTGGTATCAACCACTAGTCGAAGTAAGTCCTTGTCCAAAGGTTTGGACAAATGTTGAAGAATCCCTTTGTATCAAGATCCCAAGAAGTTGCTGTGTCCGACAGGATGTAGATGAATGGTTCAGAGAACCGACAAGTTGTTAAATTAGACACATATGCAACACTTGGGTATCTTTATTGAGAAACGTTTCGCCACACAGTGGCTTCATCAGTCAATACAAAGTAGAAAGGTGTAAGGAGAGGAGGAGTTTGAGGTTATCAGTCCCTCGGCCTGGAGTCGATGTGTTCAGTCCATCAATCTTGTTAGAAGTGTAGCACAAGGCCGTAGAGGTGGCTTATATGCTGTAATCAGGTGAGATGCAGCAGGAGGAGGCAGGTCATAGTGGTATCAACCACTAGTCGAAGTAAGTCCTTGTCCAAAGGTTTGGACAAATGTTGAAGAATCCCTTTGTATCAAGATCCCAAGAAGTTGCTGTGTCAGACAGGATGTAGATGAATGGTTCAGAGAACCGACAAGTTGTTAAATTAGACACATATGCAACACTTGGGTATCTTTATTGAGAAACGTTTCGCCACACAGTGGCTTCATCAGTCAATACAAAGTAGAAAGGTGTAAGGAGAGGAGGAGTTTGAGGTTATCAGTCCCTCGGCCTGGAGTCGATGTGTTCAGTCCATCAATCTTGTTAGAAGTGTAGCACAAGGCCGTAGAGGTGGCTTATATGCTGTAATCAGGTGAGATGCAGCAGGAGGAGGCAGGTCATAGTGGTATCAACCACTAGTCGAAGTAAGTCCTTGTCCAAAGGTTTGGACAAATGTTGAAGAATCCCTTTGTATCAAGATCCCAAGAAGTTGCTGTGTCAGACAGGATGTAGATGAATGGTTCAGAGAACCGACAAGTTGTTAAATTAGACACATATGCAACACTTGGGTATCTTTATTGAGGAAACGTTTCGCCACACAGTGGCTTCATCAGTCAATACAAAGTAGAAAGGTGTAAGGAGAGGAGGAGTTTGAGGTTATCAGTCCCTCGGCCTGGAGTCGATGTGTTCAGTCCATCAATCTTGTTAGAAGTGTAGCACAAGGCCGTAGAGGTGGCTTATATGCTGTAATCAGGTGAGATGCAGCAGGAGGAGGCAGGTCATAGTGGTATCAACCACTAGTCGAAGTAAGTCCTTGTCCAAAGGTTTGGACAAATGTTGAAGAATCCCTTTGTATCAAGATCCCAAGAAGTTGCTGTGTCCGACAGGATGTAGATGAATGGTTCAGAGAACCGACAAGTTGTTAAATTAGACACATATGCAACACTTGGGTATCTTTATTGAGGAAACGTTTCGCCACACAGTGGCTTCATCAGTCCAATACAAAGTAGAAAGGTGTAAGGAGAGGAGGAGTTTGAGGTTATCAGTCCCTCGGCCTGGAGTCGATGTGTTCAGTCCATCAATCTTGTTAGAAGTGTAGCACAAGGCCGTAGAGGTGGCTTATATGCTGTAATCAGGTGAGATGCAGCAGGAGGAGGCAGGTCATAGTGGTATCAACCACTAGTCGAAGTAAGTCCTTGTCCAAAGGTTTGGACAAATGTTGAAGAATCCCTTTGTATCAAGATCCCAAGAAGTTGCTGTGTCAGACAGGATGTAGATGAATGGTTCAGAGAACCGACAAGTTGTTAAATTAGACACATATGCAACACTTGGGTATCTTTATTGAGGAAACGTTTCGCCACACAGTGGCTTCATCAGTCCAATACAAAGTAGAAAGGTGTAAGGAGAGGAGGAGTTTGAGGTTATCAGTCCCTCGGCCTGGAGTCGATGTGTTCAGTCCATCAATCTTGTTAGAAGTGTAGCACAAGGCCGTAGAGGTGGCTTATATGCTGTAATCAGGTGAGATGCTGCATCTCCAGATTATTTACAAGGGTTTCTTTATTTGACAAGACTAGGTCGAGCAAATTATTACCTCTGGTAGGCTCCGTCACACACTGCTTCAGAAAACAGTCCTGAACTACTTCCATAAAGTCACTGGACTCCAGTGACTTTATGACCTGGTGTGGGCTAGTACATAACCTGGTGTGGGCTAGTACATGACCTGGTGTGGGCTAGTACATGACCTGGTGTGAGCTAGTACGTGACCTGGTGTGGGCTAGTACATGACCTGGTGTGAGCTAGTACATGACCTGGTGTGGGCTAGTACATGCCCTGTTGTGAGCTAGTACATGACCTGGTGTGGGCTAGTACATGACCTCTTGAGGGCTAGTACATGACCTGGTGTGGGCTAGTACATAACCTGGTGTGGGCTAGTACATGACCTGGTGTGGGCTAGTACATGACCTCTTGAGGGCTAGTACATGACCTGGTGTGGGCTAGTACATGACCTGGTGTGGGCTAGTACATGACCTTGTGTGGGATAGTACATGAACTGGTGTGGGTTAGTGTTGCGACCCCAGAATGGGGCACAATGTTTGTACACACACACACATATATATATATATATATATATATATATATATATATATATATATATATATATATATATATATATATATATATATATATATATATATATATATATATGTAGTAGGTTGGTAGACAGCAAACACCCAGGGAGGTACTACCGACCTGCCAGGTGACTGTGAAACAGAAACCTGAAACTGTTTTACATGATGGTAGGATTGCTGGTGTCTTTTTCTGTCTCATAAACACGCTGGATAACAGGTATATCTAGCTACTTCTACTTACACTTTAGGTCACACTACACTGGCATACACATGCATATATATACATACACACATCTAGGTTTTTCTTCTTTTTCTTAATAGCTCTTGTTCTTTTTATTTTCTCTATTGTCCATGGGGAAGTGGAAAAGAATCTTTCCTCCGTAAGCCATGCGTGTCGTATGAGGCGACTAAGATGCCGGGAGCAATGGGCTAGTAACCCCTTCTCCTGTACAAATCTACTAGAAACGAGAAGAAGAAAAACTTTATAAAATTGGGTTGTCTGAATTTGCGTGGATGTAGTGCGGATGATAAGAAAGAGATGATTGCCGATGTTATGAATGAAAAGAAGTTGGATGTCCTGGCCTAAGCAAAACAAAGCTGAAGGGGGTAGGCGAGTTTCAGTGGGGAGAAATAAATGGGATTAAGTCAGGAGTATCTGAGAGAGTTAGAGCTAAGGAAGGGGTAGCAATAATGTTGAAGGATCAGTTATGGAAGGAAAAGAGGGAATATAAATGTGTAAATTCAAGGATTATGTGGATTAAAATAAGGG
>WNWK01015447.1:0-47831 GCA_009830355.1 Cherax destructor | reverse complement strand
CCCTTTTTGTTTTAAGCCAGACCCTGGGGTCTTAACCAGAGCCCGCGTGTGGCCAGACCCTGTGGTGAAGCCAGACCCGGGGCGGGGCCCAACCCCCGGGGAACCCCCTCGCGTGGGGCCCAGACCCGGGGGTGTGTGAACCCAGACCCTCGTTAAAATTTGAACCAGACCCTGCGTGTGAAGCCAGACCCTCGTGTGAACCCAGACCCTGTGTGTAAGCCAGACCTCGCGTGTGAAGCCAGACCTGGCCGTGTAAGCCAGACTTCACTTATTTGAAATTTCTTCTTTTTAAAGGGAAAAAAGGGGCACGGGATATCCTTTTAATTTCCTTGGTTAGTTTAGTCGGTAGAGCGTCGGGTTGAAAATTTGAGGACGGCGGTTCGAGCCCGCCTGAACTTTCTGTTTTTTAAATGGACAAAATCCACCAATCCACGACATATCTTTGAAAATATACAGGGTCTAAAGCCAGCACGAAAACAAATACCTTACATCCGGGGACTGTTTTCAGATTCAAATGCAATGTTTGGGCTTTACAGAGACCCAAAAAAGGATCATTGGACAATGAAATATGAACCCCGGGCACAACCTATACGGGTGGACAAGTGAACAGGAAAAAAAAGGGGGGGGCCTGTATACCAGAGTAAATTATATGTTCAAATTTAAAAGCCTCAAATGATGTAGTTGAATTTTTAGCAGTAAAGATCGAAATAAAAACCTGGTCTTTGGGGTTGTATACAAGCCTGGATGCAACGCCCCAACAATTCCAGGAACAGCTTCGAAAATTAAATTCTGAAAACCTTCCAGCCCTGCCCCCAAAATCGCTCCTGGGGATTCAACCTAAGGCACCAAAAATGGAGGAATATTGCAAAAAAGTGGTAGCAGAGATAACACCGGAGGCAGCTCAGATGAAAACTCGCACACACACGAGCTTTTAAATCTCTGCACCAAATTCACCTTAAACCAGGAAATAATAGAGCCTACAAGACTGGAGAATACGCTGGACCTCATCTTTATTAACAATGATGATTTGATACGAAATGTCATCATATCAAAAACAATATACTCAGATCACAACAAAATAGAGGTCCAGACATGTATGCGGGGGGCACCAGACAGACAAAATGTGATCAGCCGCGAGGGAGCCTTCTCCAAATTCAACTTCAATAACAAAAACATAAGGTGGGACCAAGTAAACCAAGTCCTAAATTATATAAACTGGGAAGATAGCCTAAGCATCACGGATCCTAACCTATGTCTAGAACAAATTAACTCTGTGGCACTTGAGATTTGCTCAAGGCAAATTCCCTTAAGGAAATTGAGAAGATGTAAACTAGAAAGAGAAAGACGCTCCTTATACAGGTGAAGGCAAAGAATAACAAAGCGGCTACAAGAGTCCAATATATCTGAAATACGTAGGGAGACACTGGTCAGAGAAATAGCAAACATTGAACTAAAACTAAAGGAATGTTACAGGAATCAAGAAACATGGGAAGAACTAAAAGCCATAAATGAAATTGAAAGAAACCCAAAGTATTTCTTTTCTTATGCCAAATCAAAGTCGAGAACAACATCCAGTATTGGGCCCCTACTTAAACGGGATGGGTCCTACACAGATGACAGCAAGGAAATGAGTGAGCTACTAAGTCCCAGTATGACTCAGTTTTTAGCGAGGCGCTAATCAGACTGAGAGTCGAAGACCTAAATGGATTTTTTATGAGAGTGCCACAGAACTTGGCAGACGCATGCCTATCTGACATTACCCTGACGCCAAATGACTTCGAAAAGGCAATACATGACATGCTCATGCACTCTGCTCCAGGCACAGATTCATGGAACTCCGTGTTCATCAAGAACTGCAAGAATCCCCTATCACGTGCTTTTAACATCCTATGGAGAGGGAGCATGGACACTGGGGTCGTCCCGCAGTTACTAAAAACAACAGACATAACCCCACTCCACAAAGGGGGCAGTAAAGCAATAGTAAAGAACTATAGACCAATAGCGCTAAAGTCCCATATCATAAAAATCTTTGAAAGGGTTCTAAGAAGCAAGATAGCCACTCATCTAGATACCTATCAATTACACAACCCAGGCCAGCATGGGTTTAGAGCAGGTCGCTCCTGTCTGTCCCAACTACTGGACCACTACGACAAGATCCTGTAGGCTCTAGAAGACAAACAGAATGCAAATGTTATATACACAGACTTTGCAAAAGCCTTTGACAAGTGTGACCATGGTGTAATAGCACACAAAATGCGTGATAAAAGAATAACAGGAAAAGTTGGTAGATGGATCTATAATTTCCTAAAAAATAGAACACAAAGAGTAGTAGTCAACAGAGTAAAGTCTGAGGCAGCTACTTTGAAAAGCTCTGTTTCTCAAGGCACAGTACTCACTCCCATCCTGTTCCTCATCCTCATATCGGACATAGACAGGGAAATAAGCCACAGTGCCGTGTCTTCCTTTGCAGATGACACCCGAATCTGCATGACAGTGTCCACCGTTGAAGACACTGCAATACTCCAAGCAGACATCAATCAAATCTTTAAATGGGCTGCAGAAAATAATATGAGGTTCAATGATGAGAAATTTCAATTACTCCGATATGGAAAACGTGAGGAAATAAAAAATCTCATCGCAGTACAAAACAAATTCCAACCACACAATAGAGCGAAAAACTAATGTCAAAGACCAGAGAATGATCATGACATAGGATCTAACCTTCAAGGACCATAACACTGTAGCAATCGCATCTGTTAGAAAAATGACAGGATGGATAATGAGAACCTTCAAAACCAGGGATGCCAAGCCAATGATGACACTTTTCAGGTCGCTTGTTCTATCTAGGCTGGAATATTGCTGGAATATCTTCCCAGCTTGTTTCATTTAGGACACGGTTGACTTAATCCCATTGTATGTTCTTGTTATTAAAATTGAATTTTGTGAAGAGACCTTCATGACTGATCACATTTTGCTAGTCAGGAGCCCTGTGCATACATGTCTGTACCTCTACTATGTTGTGATGTGAGTGTATTGTCTTTGATACGGTTATATTAAGTATCAGATCGTCGTTGTTAGTGAAGATAAGGTCCTTTCAAGGCAGGTGAAATTGCTGACCTAGAAAATGTGCAGAGAACCTTCACGGCACGCATAACTGCCATAAACCACCTCAACTACTGGGAACACTTGAAGTTCCTCAACCTATACTCCCTAGAACGCAGGCGGGAGAGATACATTATTATATACACGTGGAAAATCCTAGAGGGATTAGTACCAAACTTGCACACGAGAGTCACTCCCTACGAAAGCAAAAGACTCGGCAGGCGATGTAACATCCCCCCAATGAAAAGCAGGGGCGCCACTAACACGTTGAGTGACAACACAATAAGTGTCAGGGGCCCAAGACTGTTCAACTGCCTCCCAGCATACATAAGGGGGATTACCAATAGATCCCTGGCTGTCTTCAAGCAGGCAGTGGACAGGCACCTAAAGTCGGTACCTGACCAGCCAGGCTGTGGTTTGTACATTGGACTGCATGCGGCTGGCAGTAACAGCCTGGTTGATCAGGCCGTGATCCACCATGAGGCCTGGTCACAACCCGGGCCGTGGGGACGTTGACCCCGGAACTCTCTCCAGGTAAACTCCAAGTAACCCAGCAAATATTAGAGCCTACAAGACTAGAAAATACGCTGGACCTCATCTTCACTAACAACGACGATCTGATACGTAATATAACCGTATCAAAGACAATACACTCACATCACAACATAATAGAGGTACAGACATGTATGCACAGGGCTCCTGACCAGCAAAATGTGATCAGTAATGAAGGTCTCTTCAAAAATTCAATTTTAATAACAGGAACATACAATGGGATGAAGTCAACCGTGTCCTAAATGAAACAAGCTGGGAAGATATCCTAAACAACACACATCCGAACATTTGCCTAGAAAAAATGAACTCTGTGTTCTTGAGATCTGGTCAAGACACATTCTATTAAGAAAAAGAAAGAGAAGATGTAAACTAGAAAGAGAGAGACGCTCCCTATACAGACGAAGGCGAAGAGTCTTCCTTTGCAGATGACACCCGAATCTGCATGACAGTGTCCACCGTTGAAGACACTGCAAGACTCAAGCAGACATCAACCAAATCTTTAAATGGGCTGCAGAAAACAATATGGAGTTCAATGATGAGAAATTTCAATTACTCAGATATGGAAAACGTGAGGAAATTAAAATTTCATCGGAGCACAAAACAAATTCCAACCAAATAATAGAGCAAAAAATTAATGTCAAAGACCTTCAAGTGATCATGTCAGAGGATCTCACCTTCAAGGACCATAACACCGTAGCAATCGCATCTGCTAGAAAAATGACAGGATGGATAATCAGAACCTTCAAAACCAGGGATGCCAAGCCCATGTTGACACTTTTCAGGTCGCTTGTTCTATATAGGCTGGAATATTGCTGCACACTAACTGCACCTTTCAAGGCAGGTGAAATTGCTAACATAGAAAATGTGCAGAGAGCCTTCTCAGTTACTGAGAACGCTTGAAGTTCCTAAACCTGTACTCCCTACAACGCAGGCGGGAGAGATACAGTTATCAAGAAGATACCACTAGTGGAAAATTCTCGAGGGATTAGGTACCAAATTCTGCATAGCGAGAGTACTGCCTATGAAAGCAAAAAGACTCGGCAGGCGAGTAACATCCCATGCAAAGCAGGGTGCCACTGCACGTTGAGTGACAACACAATAGTGTCAGGGCCCAAGACTGTTCAACTGCCTCCCAGCCATCAGGATTACCATCAAACCCTGGCTGTCTTCAAGAAGGCACCGGGACAGGCACCTAAAGTCGGTACCTCACCAGCCAGGCTGTATTCTTACGTTGACTGTATGTGGCCTCGCAGTAACAGCCTGGTTGATCAGGCTCCTGGATCCAACATGAGGCCTGGTCAATGACTGCAGGTCGCAAGGCGTTGACCCCGGAACCTCTCCAGGTATACTCCAGAGCTGCTGAGAGGGGCCAATATATCGGAAATACGAAGGGAGGCACTGGTCAATGAAATTGCAAATATCGAACTTAAACTGAAGGAATCTTACAGGAGACAAGAATCGCAGGAAGAACTTAAAGCCATAAAGGAAATTGAAAACAAAAACAAAATACTTCTTCTCTTATGAGAAATCGAAGTGAAAAACAACATCCAGTATTGGGCCTCTGCTTAGGCAGGATGGGACATACACACATGACAGCCAATATGACTCGGTGTTCAGCGAGCCGCTGCCCAGACTAAGGGTCGAAATCCAAATGAATTCTTTATGAACGAGACCCAAAATTTGGTCATCTCAAAAATCTAGGATATTATCCTAACTCCACAAGACTTTGAAAGGCAATAAATGACATGCCCATGCACTCTGCCCCAGGCCCAGACTCATGGAACTCCATGTTCATCAAGAACTGCAAGAAGCCCCTATCACGTGCCTTCAGCATTCTATGGAGAGGGAGCATGGACACAGGGGTCATCCCACACACACTAAAAACAACAGACATTGCCGCACTCCACAAGGGTGACAGTAAAGCAATTGCAAAGAACTACAGACCGATAGCACTAACATCCCATATCATAAAAATCTTTGAGAGGGTTCTAAGAAGCAAAATCGCCAACCACCTAGATACCCATCAATTACACAACCCAGGGCAACACGGGTTTACAGGTTTAGCGCTTCTTTTTATTATAATAATAATAACACGGGTTTACAGCAGGTCGCTCCTGCCTGGCCCAGCTCCTGGACCACTATGACAAGGTCCTGGATGCTGTTGAGGACAAACAAAATGTAGATGTAGTATACACAGACTTTGCAAAAGATTTCGACATGTGTGACCATGGTGTAATTGCGCTCAAAATGTGGGATAAAGGAATAACAAGAAAAGTGGGTAGATGGAACAGTGGCGGCCACAGTGAAATGCTCTATTCCACAAAGTACAATACTCGTTCCCATCCTTTTCCTCAGACTCAGTGACACCGTGTCCTCCTTTGCTGACGATGTCAGAATTAGCAAGACATTGTCCATCCACTGAGGACACTGCAGATCTCCAAGTGAACATAAACCAAGTTTTAAATGTGCCACAGAGAAGAATATGAAGTTGAGTGAGGACAAATTTCAATTACTCTGCTATGGAAAATTCCAGGAAATGAAAACTGGATTGGAGTATAAAACAAATTCCAACTACTCCAATATGCGCCTTATGTACACGGTGTACAGAGTCTTGAATTTTTTACTAGAGTGTTGAAACGCTATGTTTAGGTTTCCTGGGCGCCCATATGCTGCAGCAGTTATTTGGTTGATGTGCGCCTCAGGAAATGTGCTTGATATTACACTCACCCCAAGGTCCTTTTCCTTGAGTGAGGTTTACAATCTTTGCCCCACTAACCCGAACTCCGTCTGCAGTCTTCTTTGACTTTCCCCAGTCTTCATGACTTTGCACTTGGGGGGTTGAACTTCAGTAACCAGTTGCTGGACCTGGAATGCAGCCTGTCCAGATCTCTTTGTAGTCCTTCCTGATTCTCCTCCAATTGAATTCTTCACATTAGCTTCACATGTCTTCAAAGAGGGACACCGCTTAATCTGTCCCTTCAGTCATGTCATTCATATATTCACAGAAACAGCTGTGGCCCTAGAACTGACACCCATGGGACCCCACTCGTCACAGACATCCACTCTGGCACCTCTTCACGTGCTATGACTCGTTGTTGTCTTTCTGTCAGGTATTCTCTGATGCATTGCAGTGCCTTTCCTGTTATACCTGCCTGCTCCTCTAGCTTTTGCACTAATCTCTTCTGTGTGTGGAACTATGTCAAAGCCTTCTTACAGTCCAAGAAAATGCAATTTACCCACAACTCTCTCTATCTTTCTCTCTCAGTAGGTTTGTGAAACAGGATTTCTCTTCCCTGAAACCATGCTGGTTGTCGTGCTAAGTTCATTCCTTTCTAGGTGCTAGACCACTCTTCTGATAATCGTCTCCATGACTTTGCATGCTATACATGTAATTGGGACTACATTTGGTGTCTGCCATACCTCAGATAGTCTCCGTGTTTGGATAGATGTGTTGAAGATTGTTGTTAGTGGCACACACAGTGCCTCTGCTTCCTCTCTCAGGACCCACATAGAGACGTTGTCTGGTCTCTCTGCATTTGAGGTATCTAGTTAGCTTACCAGCCTCTTCACCTCCTACTCGGTTGTGTGTATTGTATCCAGTACTTGTTGGTGTACCCCACCATTCCAGCTTCCCAGAATCCTTTCTGTCTCCACTGAAAATACTTCCTTAAACCTCACGTTGAGCTCTTCATATCATTCTTGCTTGTTTCTCGTGATCTATTCTTCCTTCCTCAGCCTGATTACCTTTTTGTTGAATGTTGTTTTCCTCTTAATATGGATGTACAACAAGCTTTGGGTTAGACTTGGCTTTTGATGCTATGTTATTTTCGAATTGTTGCTTAACCTCCCTCATTATCTATGCATATTTTATTTAGGCTCATCAACTAATCTCCTTATTTTCCTGTGGCCTTTGTCTTCTAGATTTTTCCCTTTCTATTGTGCTTAGTTTTGGCTTCTTTACACCTATGAATGAACCAAAGGCTCGTTCTGGTCTTCTCATTATTTTTTACCCTTGGGAACGAACCTCTCCTCCATCATTTCAATTACTGATTTTCCCACCAGTAGTCCCCTCTTTTGTAACTTGGCTTCTACCTTCCTACTCTTGTCTCTCCACCTGTAACTCAGTGTATTCCAAGCTCAGGACCACGTGATCACTGAGGCGACTTTCATATGTGATGTCCTCGTTGTCTGAACTACTTAATGTGAATTTGAGGTTCAGTCTTGCTGGTTCAACCTCTCTTCTCTCTTTGGTAGTGAAAACCTCATGTTGATGCATGAGGTTTTCATCTTACCCGTCCATGTTTCTGGTTCCCCATGTGGTTTCAGGTTCTCCCAGTAAATTTTCATGTGATTGAAGTGAACCACAACTAGCAAGTTAGGTGCGCCCACGAGGGTCCTTCTGGCTACCTCAGCTAGTATATCAACCATGGCTATGTTGCTCTCAGCATATTCTTGTCTTGGCCTCCTTCTGTTGTGTGGTTGGTGATACGTCACTGCTATCACCACCCTTCTGTTCTGGGGTTGGTTATACATCACTGCTATCACCACCCTTCTGTTGTGTGGTTGGTGATACGTCACTGCTATCACCACCCTTCTGTTCTGTGGTTGGTGATACATCACTGCTATCACCACCCTTCTGTTGTGTGGTTGGTGATACGTCACTGCTATCACCACCCTTCTGTTCTGGGGTTGGTTATACATCACTGCTATCACCACCCTTCTGTTGTGTGGTTGGTGATACGTCACTGCTATCACCACCCTTCTGTTCTGTGGTTGGTGATACATCACTGCTATCACCACCCTTCTGTTGTGTGGTTGGTGATACATCACTGCTATCACCATTGTGAATTTGGTTCAGTCTTGCTGGTTCAACCCTTCTCTTCTGTGAATTGTTGATGCATGAGTTTGCTATCACCATCCATTCTGGGTTCCATGTGGTTTGGTCATACATCATGACTATCACCAATGTAAGTAAGTCGCTACCTGGGCTTGGCTACTCACTGTTATCAACCATTCTATCTTGCTTCAGTGATATTCACTGCTATGGCCCCTCCTTCTGTTCTGTGGTGGGTCATACCACACTGCTATCATCACCCTTCTGTTCTGTGGTTGGTGATACATCACTGCTATCACCTCCCTTCTATTCTGTGGTTGGTGATACATCACTGCTATCACCACCCTTCTGTTCTGTGGTTGGTGATACATCACTGCTATCACCACCCTTCTGTTCTGTGGTTGGTGATACATCACTGCTATCACCACCCTTCTGTTCTGTGGTTGGTGATACATCACTGCTATCACCACCCTTCTATTCTGTGGTTGGTGATACATCACTGCTATCACCACCCAGTCTGAAGTGCTCCTACTATGTAGTCCCTTGCTTCCCCTCTCTCCCTCCTTCCTTGCTTCCCCTCTCTCCCCTCCTTCCTTGCTTCCCCTCTCTCCCCTCCTTCCTTGCTTCCCCTTTCTCCCCTCTCTCCCCTCCTTCCTTGCTTCCCCTCTCTCCCCTCCTTCCTTACTTCCCCTCTCTCCCCTCCTTCCTTGCTTCCCCTCTCTCCCCTCCTTCCTTGCTTCCCCTCTCTCCCCTCCTTCCTTGCTTCCCTCTCTCCTCCTTCACTCACCCATGGTTTTTGATGCGTGCAACTCCTCTACTCCCCTCTTACTCCCCTCTACCCTCTCTACCCCCTCTACCCCCTCTAACCCTCTACCCACTCTACACCCTCTATTGCCTCTTTCCTCAGCATCTGATATCTATCTGGAAAAATGGAACTTTTTTCATTGGTGTGAGTTTGGTTTCTGTGATTGATATCTCTGATCCTTTCTTGCTATTCATCACACTTATTGCTTATTTCATCTCTCTTGTGTACCAAACCTTCAGCTTCTTTCTTGACACTGTCATTCTGGAGGTTTGGGGGTGACCTGGTAGTGTATTATGGGAGTCTACTGTTTAGGGTGAGGTGGGGTCTGTGAGTGTTAAGTGGGGTTTGTTTGGGGATGTTTGGTTGTGGGTTTGTGTGGGGTTGTGCGTGTTGCTCCTCACGACTCTGGTTGTCCCCTCCTGACTCTACCCTTGTCTCTCTTCTTGCCCTTTTTGTTTTTGTATCATCTCAGCTTCTGTTGTTCTGATCACGTTCTGTTGCAATTTTTGGTATTTTTCTGTTTCCCTAAGCTGCAGAATTCTGTTCCTCACTGTTTCTGTCTTGAAAATCAATTTGACTGGCTGATTTCTTCCCCTTGAGCAGCCCCTTATTTCCTGAAAATATATTAGCTCAGTCATGTCCTCGTCTCGTGTTTGATGATATTTTTCAATCTTTTGTCCTCCCCTAGTCCTCTTTCTTCGTATGTCCTCCATTCGTTTCCCTGAAACCCATGAATAAAAACTGATCTCTTCCTCTCCTCTTTCAATTGCTTTTCCTCCACATCTCTGGATCCCATTTAAATATGGCCATTACTGCTTCCCTTATCATTTCCTTGATGTAACAGTGGGCTGATCACAGGGAACCTATGTACGAGTGGGGTGATCACAGGGAACCTATGTACCAGTGGGGTGATCACAGGGAACCTATGTACCAGTGGGGTGATCACAGGGAACCTATCATCTGCTCTACCTCCTCAATGCTGTCCCTGTGGAAAACATCATACCACTTTTGTTCCTTGACATTTGCTGGTGGACTAATAGGGCTTCAATATAGGACTGAACTCTTTCCTTCTGTACCCTCGATGGATATTGTGTACCTGCTCCTGATGCTAATGCCCTTTCTATTCTTTGGCTCCATATCCTGCTTCAGTATTTTCAGTTCATCTTCAAGTCTCTGTAACCTGCTTTAGCAGCATCGGCTCACAGTTTCTATCAATACTCTTCTCCATTTTAGAGATAAGCTCACCCAGCATCACTTCCCACTCTTGTTCCACATTGTCCTTAGCTCTTCCATCCATGATTCCTTTCTAGACTAATCTTCCTTAGTTGCCCTGGGTCTTCGTTCTCAAGTCTGGATTACCTGTTTTTTTATGCTACTTATAGCAGTGTGTGTGTGTGTGTACTCACCTAATTGTGGTTGCAGGGGTCGATTCATAGCTCCTGGTCCCGATTCTTCACTGGTTGCTACTAGGTCCTCACTCCTTTTTCCGTGCATTTCATTATACCTCTTCTTAAAGCTATGTATGGATCCTGCCTCCACCACACTTTCCAGACAATTCCATTTCCTGATAATTCTGTGACTGAAGAAATACTTCCTAACATTTTTGTGACTCATCTGAGCCGTCAACTTCCCATTGTGACCCCTTGTCGATGTGTCCCACTTCTGGAACATCCTGCCTTTGTCCACATTGTCGATTCCTCTCAGTATTTTATATGTCATAATCATTTCCCTTCCTGTCCATCCCATCTTCCAGTGTCGTCAGGTCGAGTTCCTTAGCTTCTCATCATAGGACATGCCTCCGGGACAAGCCTCGTTGCAAACTTTTGCACTTTCTGTAGTTTCCTGACGTGCGTGACCAGGTGCTGCATACTCCAATATGGGCCTGACGTACACGGTGTACAGGGTCCAGAACAACTCCTTTCTGAGATGCTGGAATGATAATCTTAGGTTCATTAGTCGCCCCAATGTTGCAGCAGTTATTCGGTTGATATGCACCTCAGATGTGCTCGGTGTTAAACACACTCCAAAATTCTTTTCCAGAATTGAGGTTTGTAGTCTTTGGCCCTCTAGAATGTACTCTGTCTGCAGTCTTATTTGCCCTTCCCCGATCTTCATGACTTTGCACTTGGTGGGGTTGAATTTTAAGAGCCAGTTGCTGGACCAGGCCAGCAGCCCCGTCCAGATCTCTCTAGTCCTGCCTTATCCTCCATCGACTTAATTATCTTCAATAACTTCAAGTTGTCTGCAAACAGGGACAATTCTGAGTCTATTCCTTCCATCATGTTGTTCACATAAACCAGGAACAGTACCGGTCATAGGACTGACCCCTGTGGAACGCCTCTCGTCCTAAGTGCCCACTCTGACACCTTGTCATGTACCATGACTTGCTGATGCCTTCCCATCAGGTATTCTCTTATCCATTGTAGTGCCTTCCCTGTTATACCTGCGTGGTCCTCCAGCTTTTGCACTTGTGTGGAACTGTTTCAAAAGTCTTCTTACAGTCCAAGAAAACGCAATATACCCATTCTTCCCTCTCTTGCCTTTCTACTGTCAAATTATCGTGGAACTCCAGTAGGGTTTTGATACAATTTCCCATCCCTGAATCCCTGTGGGTTGTAGGTGATAAGCTCATTGTTTTCTACGTGATCCACAACCCTTCTGATAATCTTCTCCATGACTTTGCATATTATACATGTCAGTGACACTGGTCTGTAGTTTAATGCTGTGTGTCTCTCTCCTTTTTTAAAACTGGGACTACGTTTGCTGTCATCCATACCTCATGTAGTTGCCCTATTTCAATAGATGAGTTGAATATTGTTGTTAGTGGTACACATAGTGCCTCTGCTCCCTCTCTCAGGACCCATGGAGAGATGTTGTCCGGCACCATCGCCTTTGAGGTATCTAATTTGCTTAGTAGCGTCTTCACCTCCTCCTCGGATGTATGCATTGTGCCCAGCACTTGATGGTGTACTCCACCAATCCATCTTTCTGGAGTCCTTTCTGGCTCCTCTGTAGAAACGTCTTTGAATCTCATATTGAGTTCCTCACATACTTCGCGGTCGTTTCTTGTGATCTCTCCTCCTTCCTTCCTCAGCATGATCACCTGGTCCTTGACTGTTGTTTTCCTCCTGATATGACTTTATAACAGCTTTGGGTCGGCCTTGGCTTTCACTGCTATGTCATTTTCATATTGTCGTTAGGTCTTCCTCCTTACCCGAGCATATTCATTTCTGGTTCTTCGAATATTCTCCTCATTCTCCTCGGTGCTTTGCCCTCTATACTTTTTCCATTCTCTAGCACATTTAGTTTGGCCTCTCTACACCTTTGGGTGAACCAAGGGCTCGTCCTGGCCTTCTAATTGTTTCAGTTGCCCTTGGGTTCAAACCTCTCCTCTGCTTCCTTGCATGTTGTTGTCACATATTCCAGCATCTCATTTACTGACCTACCTGTCAGTTCTCTGTCCCACTGAACCTCGTGCTGGAAATTCCTCATGCCTATGTAGTCCCCTCTCTTGTAGTTTGAGTCTAAGAGTAGGAATATAAGAAATAAGATAGATGAGGTAAGATTACTTGCAAGTGAAGGTAATATAGATATTATTGCTATAACAGAGACCTCGTTCAACCTGAAAGATAGAGAAATGCCTTCTGAATGCAACATACAGGGTTATTAACTATTTCACACTGATAGGGTCAGCAGGAAGGGTGGTGGAGTGGCGATACATGTCAGAGATAATTTAAATTCTTGTGTTAGACAAGATATAAGATTAGAAACATCGGACATAGAATCTGTTTAGCTACAGTTTCTCGAGGGTCGTGAAAAAATAATTTTGGGTGTGATTTATAGGGTCCCAAACCTTGACAGGGAGTGCAATAAGCTGCTATGGGACGAAATTCATAAGACGTCCAGATATGAAAATGTTGTGTTAATAGGAGATTTTAACTTTAGACAAATTGATTGGAACAATGTGAAAGGAAATTTTGAGTCCAGTGACTTTAAAGATACAGTTCAGGATTGTTTTTTAAAACAGTTTGTCACAGAACCAACTAGAGGTAGCAACTTGCTTGACTTGGTTTTTGCCAACAAAGAATCACTAATTAATAATCTTGGTGTTAATGATGAGCTTGAGGAAAGAGATCACAAATCCCTTGGTTTCAATATATCATGGAATTATCCAAATAACTGCAATCAAGTCTCTGTTCCAGACTTCTGCTTGGCCGATTTCAAAGAACTGAGAAATTACCTGGGTGGGCTGAATTGGGATGACCTGACTATGGGTCAGGTAGGTGGTGTTGATTGCCAATATGACTTTTTCAGAGCATAGTTCTAGCTGCCCAAACAACTTATATTCTGAGTAGGGAAATTAGATCTAACAAAAAATGATCCCAAATGGATGAACAATAGATTAAAACATCTCAATGGTCAAAAGAGAGGCATATATATATGCATATCAAAAGAGGGGATGGGCAGTTACGAAATCAATATATTCAATTAAAGAGAGAAATAAAAAAAGGAATAAGAAAAGCAAAAAGGGATTATGAGGCTAAAGTCACAAGGGATTCGAAGACTAACCCAAAAAGTTTCTTTCAGGTATACAGGAGTAAGATTAGGGACAAGATAGGCCCACTTAAGAGTAACTCAGGTCAGATCACTGACAGTGATAAGGAAATGTGTGAATTTTTCAACATTTACTTCCTCTCAGTTTTTACTCAGGAAGATACTAGCGAAATTCCAGAAATAATAAATTATGTAGAACAGGACGATAATAAACTATGCAATGTTAGGGTAACTAGTGACATGGTCCTCAGACAAGTAAAGAAATTGAAACCTAACAAATCGCCAGGCCCTGATGAACTGTTTGCCAGAGTTTTAAAGGAATGTAAAGAGGAACTTAGCATACCTTTGGCTAATCTTTTCAATATATCACTACAAACTGGCATAGTGCCAGACAAGTGGAAAATGGCAAATGTAATACCTATTTACAAGGCAGGTGACAGGTCCTTATCTTCGAATTATAGACAAATAAGCCTTACCTCCAGAGTGGGAAAAGTCAAGGAATCAATAACTGCCGAGGCAGTTCATAGCCATCTTGAAAGACATAAATTGATTAATGAATCTCAACACGGTTTAGATCCATGACGAGGCCTCAATAAGTAACCTCAGAGCAGAGCTAGAGATTGTTGACTCACCTTCAGAATTCTCCAGTGTCAATGGTATCGATGATTGGACAGACATATTTCTTAATAAATTACTTAGACTATACAACAAACATTGTCCTATGAAAATTAAACAGATTACGAATAAACGGCTAGGTTGCCCATGGCTAACTAACAGCAATATAGATTATATTAAACACTATTCATCAGTTCTCACCAAACTAATAAAAAAAAACCAGTTGTACTACTCCAGCAGATTCACTGAAACAAGAGGAGATATAAAAAAGACCTGGAAAACACTCACACAGATTATGGGCCACAAACTAAAAAAACTAGGGATATTGTCCTAACTAAACCAAACGAAACCCCACTACAGCCTATTGATACAGTAAACAAGATAAATGACTTCTTCTCAACCATAGGATCAAATCTCGCTAGTAAAATCCCAGATACCAACGACCTAGCAAGTGATTGTCTAGATGGGAATTTCCCATCCTCCTTATATCTTGCACCTACTGAGCCCACTGAAGTCACCATGATAATCAAGTTACTTAAAAATAAATCAGGGAATCTGTCTGAAGTCCCACCATTATTATACAAGTGAGCCGCCCATATCCTTTCACATGCTATTTCATTACTTTTTAACAAATCACTAGAAACTAGCACTTTCCCGACACTACTCAAAACAGCAAGGGTTACACCAATACACAAAAGCGGTGACCCCACAGACGTAAACAACTATAGACCAATATCAAACTTACCGTTGCTATCCAAAATCTTCGAGAAACTTGTGCACAAGAGATTATACTCGTTTATAACAACACAAAGCATACTCAACCCCTGCCAATTTGGCTTCAGAAAAAATAAAAGCACTAACGATGCAATTGTAAAAATGATAGACCTGCTTTACACAGCACTCGAAAATAAGGAATATGCATTAGGACTTTTTATTGACCTAAGGAAAGTTTTCGATACAGTAAACCACGGCATCCTACTCCACAAACTTGACCATTATGGTATAAGAGGCCATGCACTAGCATATTTCAAATCCTACTTTACTAACAGGTATCAATACCTCCTCAACACGACCACTTGATACTGGAGTATCACAGGGAAGTGTCCTTGGTTCCCTGCTCTTCCTCTTATACTTCAATGATCTTCCCAATGTATCACAACACCTGAAACCAATACTCTTTGCTGACGACACAACTTATGTCATCTCCCACCCAAATCTTGCCACGCTCAACATCATTGTTAACGACGAATTACTAAAAGTATCTACATAGATGACAGCCAATAAACTTACACTCAACACTGATAAGACTTTCTACATTATGTTTTGTAACAGAGCAGGTGATGCACAATTAAGCATTAAGATCAACAACACTCCTATTGCTAAACATAATGAAGGCAAATTCCTGGGCCTTCACCTCGAAAGCAGCCTGAAATTCAGCACTCATATCCAACACATAACAAAGAAAGTGTCCAAAACTGTGGGGATCCTCTCTAAGATACGTTACTACGTACCACAATCAGCCCTACTCACACTGTACTATTCACTCATCTATCCCTACCTCACCTATGCCATATGTGCATGGGGATCAACAGCGACAACTCACCTAAAACCAATAATAACTCAACAAAAAGCTGCAGTAAGAATTATCACACAATCCAATACTAGGCAACACCCCCCCACTCTTCAAAGACCTAAACTTACTCACTGTCCAGAACATCCACACTTACTACTGTGCAACCTACATGTACAGAACCATAAATTCCAATATTAACCCTGAACTAAAACACTTTCTTGATAGTTGTGACAGGACCCATAGGCACAATACCAAGCACAAAAATCTATATGACATTCCCCGTCTGGCTAAACCTATACAAAAAATCAGTGTACATTAAAGGGTCTAAAATCTGCAACTCCCTCCTGAAAACTCTAGAACTGCAGACTCAACCATTATTTTCAATACTACCGTTAAAACACATCTTATCTCCCTGACTCACCCCTACCGTCAGCTAACTACATGAAACCCACCTATTCTCTTACTTGTATCATGCACACATAAAACCACCTATTCTTTTACTTGTATCATGCACACATAAAACCACCTATTCTCTTACTTGTATCATGCACACATAAACCACCTATTCTCTTACTTGTATCATGCACACATAAACCACCTATTCTCTTACTTGTATCATGCACACATAAAACCACCTATTCTCTTACTTGTATCATGCACACATAAACCACCTATTCTCTTACTTGTATCATGCACACATAAAACCACCTATTCTCTTACTTGTATCATGCACACATAAAACCACCTATTCTCTTACTTGTATCATGCACACATAAAAAACAAACTAGACTTACTCTCGATTATACACTTACACTCACCAATATACACTTACACTCACCAATATACACTTACACTCACCAATATACACTTACACTCACCAATATACACTTACACTCACCAATATACACTTACACTCACCAATATACACTTACACTCACCAATATACACTTACACTCACCAATATACACTTACACTCACCAATATACACTTACACTCACCAATATACACTTACACTCACCAATATACACTTACACTCACCAATATACACTTACACTCACCAATATACACTTACACTCACCAATATACACTTACACTCACCAATATACACTTACACTCACCAATATACACTTACACTCACCAATATACACTTACACTCACCCAAGTGACTGTAAACATAAAACTGTGAATAAAGTTTTTGCCTTACAAATCTTAAACTAGTCATAAGTTTGCCTAAGATACTCCAATATAGGAATAAATAAATAAATAATTCATTTTAAACGCTAAACCCATGTGGGTCATTCAGTTGCAGACGTGGTGGAGGCTCGATCCTCCCTCTGCTGAGCGCCAGACAGATGCTTTAATAGAAACTGTGTGTCATATTTACAAACTGTAGTGCAGTTACCTAGCTCCAATATCAATATGCTCCATAACCTGTATCAATATAGATTTAGAATTATTATTTTATGTGCCCGAAATGCCTAGCCATGCTAGGCATAATAGTGGCCTTTTTTGTAATTAGTATCCTATAATATGTAAATCACACATTGTAACCAATATTTCATATGCAAACCCCACATTGGAATCTTTACAGATAAATAAGCATTTGTATTTGTATTTGTAATATACTAACTTTTTTCACTAAGGTATTTGAGGAGGTAGATCAGGGTAATGAATATGATATTGTGTATATGGACTTCAGAAAGGCTTTCGATAGAGTTCCACAACAGAGGCTATTGAGGAAACTTAAGGCACACGGAACAGGAGAATTTTTTTCCTGGGTAGAGTCATGGTTGACAAATAGGCAACAGAGAGTTTGTATAAATGGGGAGAAATCAGAATGGGGGCACGTCACAAGCGGTGTTCCACAGGGGTCCCTTGTTTTTCACAGTTTATATAAACGACACAGATGAGAGAATAAAGCAAATTTGCTGATGACACCAAAATAGGCCGTCCAATTCATTCTAATGAGGACATAAGAGCACTCCAGGATGATTTGAATAGACTGATGCAGTGGTCGGAGAAGTGGCAGATGCTAAGTTATAAATGTTGGACAGGAAAATAACCATGCCACATATAATCTAAATAATGTAGATCTTAATATTATGGATTCGAAAAGGATTTAGGAGTTCTGGTTAGCAGTAATCTGAAACCAAAAACAGTGCATAAGTGTTCGCAATAAAGCTAACAGAATCCTTGGATTCATATCAAGAAGTATAAATAATAGAAGTTCTCAGGTTGTTCTTCAACTCTATATATCTTAGGTTAGGCCTCATTTAGATTATGCTGCACAGTTCTGGTCACCGTATTACAGAATGGATATAAATGCTCAGGAAAACGTACAGAGGAGGATGACAAAGTTGATCCCTTCTCTAGAAGGGTTTAGAGTTTCGGGTGACATGATTGAGGCGTATAAATGGAAAACAGGAATAAATAAAAGGTATGTTAATAACGTGCTAAAAGTATTTAGCCAAGACAGGACTCGCAGCAATGGTTTCAAGTTGGAAAAGTTCAGATTCAGGAAGGATATAGGAAAGCACTGGTTTGCTAATAGAGTTGTGGATGAGAGGAACAAACTCCCGAGTACCGTCATAGATGCTAAGACGTTGTGTAGTTTTAAAAATAGGTTAGATAAATACATGAGTGGGTGTGAGTTGGAGCTGACTAGCTTGTGCTACAAGGTCTGATGCCATGCTCCTTCCTTAAGTGGATGTGACCTGGACCTGACTAGGTTAGATCAGTGCCATAAGCCAGTAGGCGACTTAGACCTCCCTCGCATTGGCCAGTAGGCCTGCTGCAGTGTTCCTTCTTTCTTACGTTCTTATGTTGTACAATGTACTCGAAGTTCAGAACCACGTGATCACTAGCCCTGAGGGGTCTTTCATATGTGATGTCCTATTCAAAGTGAATACTAGGTCCAGTCTTGCTGGTTCGTCTTCTCATCTCTCTTTGGTATCCTCTCTTGTTGATGCATGAGGTTTCCCAGTACCAACTCCATCATCTTAACCCTCCACGTTTCTGGGCCCCCATGTGGCTCCAGGTTTCCCCAGTCAATTTCTTTGTGATTGAAGTCACCCATAATCATTAGCTTTGCCCTGCCCACATATGCCCTTCTGGCCACTTCGGCCAGTGTGTCAACCATCTTTCTGTTACTCTCATCATATTCTTCCCTTGGCCTTTTGCTATTCTGTTGTGGGATATACATCACTGTAATCATCACCTTAGGACCTCCAGTCTTAAATGTTCCTACTATGTAGTCCCTTGCATCTCCTCTGTCTCCTCTCTCCATCTCCTCAAAATCCCATTGGTTTTTGATTAACAGTGCCACTCCTCCACCCCCTATGTTTCCTCCTTCTCTCCTCAATATCTGAGCTTGGTTTCTGTGTTAGATATGATGTCTGGTGATGCCTCTGTGATTCGTTCATGCCACTCCTCCCACTTATTTGTAATTCCATCAACGTTGGTGTACCATACCTCCAGTTTTCTCTCCAACACTGTATTCTGGGTAGTTGTGGGGGCTGGGGGAGTGGGGGACCTGGTAGGGTGATATGGGAGTCTACGGCGTAGTGTGAGGTGGTGGCGGTGGGTGTGGAGAGTGGTTTGTGTTGGGATAGTATGTTTGGGTGTGGGGTACTGAGGGTGGTTCTGTGGTGTTTGCACATGTTGTTGCTCTCGACTCTGGTTGTTCTCTACTGACTCTAGCCTAGTATATCTTTCTTGCCCATTCTGTCTCTGTGTTCTCTCTCTCAGCTGTTGTCTCTCTGTTCTCGATCTGTCGCGCTCCAGGAACACCCTCTGGTAATTCAATGGTTCCTTTAGCCGTGGTTTCTCCTGCAAGATCCTGTTTCTCACCGTTTGGCAATTTCTCTCAGTATTTTATATGTCACAGGGGGTATCCCCTGTCTCTCCTGTCTTCCAGTGTCGTCAGGTCGAGTTCCTGGAGTATACCTGGATAAATTTTCGGGGGTCAACGCCCCCATAGCCCTGTCTGAGACCAGGCCTCATGGTGAATCAAGGTCTGAGCAACCAGGCTGTTACTGATCATCCAGGCTGTTCCCTTAACCTCTCCTTGCAGGACATGCCTCTTACCTCCGGGAGAAGTTGCATTGCACAAACTTTGCACTATATCTAATTTCTTGACATGCTTGACTAGGTGTGGGTTCCAGAGGGGTTCTGCATACTCAGTATGGGCCTGATGTACACTGTATACGGAGTCCTAAATGATTTCTTCCTGATGTGCCGAAACGTTATTCTTAGGTTTGCTAATCGCTGCAGCAGTTATTCGGTTAATGTGTGCTTCACATATGCTCAGTATTACACTCACCACCAGATCCTTTTCCTTGAGTGAGGTTTGCAGTCTTTGGCTCCCTAAACTCTACCCTATCCACGGTCTTCTTTGGCCTTCCTTGATTTACATCACTTTGCCCTTTGTGGTGATAAACTCTAGGAGAAAGTTGCAGGACAATGCTTGTAGCTTGTCCAAATCCCTTTGTAGCACTGCCTGGTACTCATCCGACTGAATTTTCCTCGTGATTTTCACATTGTCTGTAAACAGGAACTCTTCTGAATCTATCCCTTCCTTCACATTATTCTCATATACCAGAAACAGCACTGGTCCCAGGATTGACTCCTTTGGAACCCCGCTCTGACATCTCGTCACGTACCATAACTCATTGGTGTTTCCCTGTCAGGTATTTTCTGATCCATTACAGTGCGTTCCATGTTATACCTGCCTGGTTCGCCAGCTTTTGCACTAATCTCTTGTGTGTAACTGTGTCAAAAACCTTACAATCCAAGAAAACTCAGTCTACCCACCCCTCTCTCTCTCTCTCCTGCCTTACTGCCATCACTTTGTCGTAGAACTCTAATACGTTTATGACACAGGATTTCCCGTCCCTGAAACAGTGCTGGATGTCGTGAATACGCTCATTCTTTTCTAGGTGCTCCACAACTCTCCTCATGATAATCTTCTCAATAACTTTGAATACTATTCATGTCAGTGACACTGGTCTGTAGTTTAATGTTGCATGTCTGTCTTCTTTTGTAAAAAATGGGACTACATTTGCTGTCTTCCATTCCTCAGGTAGGTTCGCTAGGCGCCCATATACTGCAGCAGGTATTTGGTTGATGTGCACCTCAGGAGATGTGCTCGGTATTATACATACTCCAAGATGCTTTTTCTTGAGTGAGGTTTGTAGCCTTTGGCCCCCAAGACTGTACTCTGTCTGCGGTCTTCATTACCCATCCCCGATCTTCACGACTTTGCACTTGGTGTTGACCTCCAGGAGCCAGTTGCTGGATAAGTCCTGCAGCCTGTCCAGATCCCTCTGTAGTTCTGCCTTATCCTCCTCAGACTGAATTCTCCTCATTAACTTCACATCACCTGCACACAGGGACACTTCTGAGTTGTTCGTTCTTTCATGTCATTCATATATACCAGTAACAGCACCAGTCCTGGGACTGACCCCTGTGGAACCCCACCCTTCACAGGCGCCCGTGACACCTCATCACATATCATGACTCGCTGCTGCCTTCCCGTCAGATATTCTCTGATCCATAGCAGTGCCCTCCTAGTTATACCTGCCTGGTCCTTCATGTTGGGCACTAGTCTCTTGTGTGGAACTGTGTCAAGAGCCTTCTTACAGTCCATGAAAATGCATTCTTCCCACACTTTTTTCTTTTGCCTTACTGCTGTTTCCTTGCCATAAAACTAGTAGGTTTGTGACACAGGATTTTCCGTCTCTTAATCCGTGCTGGTTGTCGTTTATAAGCTCATTCCTTTCTAGGTGGTCCACTACTCTTTTCCTGAAAATCTCCTGCATGACTTTGCATACAATACATGTCAGTGACACTGGTATGTAGTTTAATGCTGCGTGACTGTCCCCTTTTTAAAAAAATTGTGACTACATCTGCTGTCTTCCATACATCAGGTAGTCTCCCTGTTTTCATAGATGTGTTGAAGATTGATGTTAGTGGTACACATAGCACCTCTGCTCCCCTCAGGACCCAAAGAGAGAGATGTTATCCGGCCCCATCACCTTTGAGATATCTAGATACTTTAGTAGCCTCTTCACTTCCAACTCAGTTGTATATATCATGTCCATCACTTGTTGATGTATCCCACCTCTCCGTCTTTTTGGAGTTCTTTCTGTCTCCTCTGTGAATCTCATGTTGAGGTCATCACAAAGGTCAAGGGCATTTCTTGTAAATTTCCCTCCTTCTTTCCTCAGCCTGATTACAAGGTCTTTGACTGTTGTTTTCTTCCTGACGGGATTATACAACAGCTTCGTGTCATACTTGGTTTTCGCTGCTGTATCATATTGTCGCTGGGTCTCTCTCCTTACCTGTGGATATTCATTTCTTGCTCTTCAACTACTCTCCTTGTTATTTTTTATCCTTTGCCCTCTATACTTCTTCCATTCTCTAGCGCACTTGGTTTTAGTCTCTCTTTGCCTTCTCATTATGTCTGTCGCCCTTGGGTACAAACCTCTCCTCCGCTTCCTTGCATATTGGTGTCACATATTTCATCATCTCATTTACTGTTTTCCCTGCCAGGAAATTCCTCATGTCTGTATAGTTCCTCTCTTGTAATTTGGCACTATTCATCCTGCCTCCCTCTCAAGTTGTAACTCTACTATGAATTCGAAGCTTAGAAACACATTATCACTAGCTCCGAGAGGGCTTTTGTATATGATGTCCTGAATATCTGCACTACTCAAGGTGAATACTAGGTCCAGTCTTGCTGGTTCATCCACTTCCCTCTCTCCTTATCGTGCTGATGCATGAGGTTTTCAAGTACAAACTACTTTTCTGGGCCCCCATGTGACTCCAGGTTTTCCCAATCGATTCCTTTGTAATTGGAATCAACCACAACCAGTACACATTGGCCCTTCTGTCCACTTCATCCAGTATATATAAGTTTTCACAGGACTTTGAGGATCATGTGGATTTTCTGGCCACAAGAATCGAGTATAATCTCTATCTATTTCTTGTAGTCCTACTCTTAAGAAAGCTTTGGAAATATCAGCCGTGTAGGCATATGGATTTCTGCGAAATTTCATAAGCACGTCTCCAAGCTTCTCAGTTAGTGAGGGTCTGGTCATCAGACAGTCATTAAGGCTTGCTACATCTTTATTTGCACGTGCACTGCAATTGTATGCAACACGTAGTGGAGTGGTTTCAGAATTTTTCCTGACTCCGTGGTGCGGTAGATAATGAGCATCTGTCTTTAATTTATCTTCGACTATTTCCTCAATGAATTTATTGTCTAACTGTTCTTGTATGATATTATCATAGACAGTCAGCAGCTCTGGATTCTTCCTGAGCTCATGTATTTGTGCTTTCATTTGTCCGAAAGCCATGCGATAATTGCTAGGTAGATGTGGTGGATTTAATTTCCATGGAAACCTAACTCAATACTGTCCATCTTCATATTTGACAGTGTCCAAATATTGGTTATAAGTCTCAGACTCCTGTGGGCTTGGTTTATTTACATCAATACCTATCGCATCTAAATCCCACAACTTATCAACTGGTTAATTCATTTCTTCCAGTAATGATAATTTTTGCTGTGGTACATGATCAGCAGTTATTCTTGTAACTAGTACATTTTCTACTGAATCAATTTCAGCTTCTTTCCCACTTTGAGAGGGAATTAGACCACATATCATATGGCCCCCAGCTGTTTTCAGCAAGTGAACGTCATGTTTACTTACTATATTTTCCACAAAACAGTGATAGTAATCACTTCCAATGATTAAATCAATTGGAATAATTGTGTCCGTCTGTATGTCAGGACAGGCTAACTTGACCTTGGCCGCCTTCAGTGCTGCAACTGTATCTCTTAATCCCCGGATCTGCACTGATTTAGGCAAATCATCGACTACCACAGCTTCTACTGTCTTTTTCCTGTTTCCTAGACCAACAGTGAATCTGGCTAGGTCATATTTCTGCTTACCAGAACTTTGGAAAAATCCAGCTATTTCTAACTGTATTTTGGCATGGGGTTATTTATTCAGTTTTTGCAACACTGTTCTTCTTATGAAAGACCTTTGTGAGCCTTGATCAAATAATGTTAGCACATTGGTTTTGTGTAATTTATGGGATAACTCTACTCGAGCTATTGGGAGAGCAGTCGATTTAGACTTATCTCTCACATTAATGCTGCTGTTTGTTGACTTCCTGATTCTGTGGAAGTCGGTTGTTCAGCGTAAGTGCTTGGGCATAATGCTGTGTGATGCATTCCCTTGCAGTTAAAACACTTATTCAGTGAGCATTTACCTCCCTTGTGTTTACCTAAAAATTTAGTGCACCTTTTCAGCTGTTGAGCATGTTGTTTCCATGCCTTCATTGTTGTGTATTGAATGCAATACTGTGCCCAATGTGTTTCATCACAAAGTACAAATTTTGGAGTACGTTTATGTGTGACAGTCTGTTTACTGTCTGTTGTGTTCACAGCTTGATAAGTGCCTACATGGGATTTCCCATTATGTGGTTTAGTGGGAGTAGGTATACTCTTTTTGTACTGAGTTGAAGGTTTATTATCCACAACAGAATTAGTGGATTTCTCTTCTTGTCTCGTTGCTTGCATGCATGAAACTATTGTTTGTAAAAAATTGCTAATTTCCTCACAAGTGAAATAGCGTTTATTGAACATAATATTTAAACGTTCAATGGTTTGTGGTGACAGTTTATCTTGTACAATACCACTGATAAACCAATCACATTGATTTAGATCATATTTAACTTCTAGAGTTCTGAGACTATTGTCTAATGTGATTCTAAATGACTGTAAGTCTTAAAGACAATGTTTGGGTGGTTTCAAGCTTGATATTAAGACTGCATGTCTAACCCTTGCTTTGTCAGCATCAAGGTAATTATCTGCTAAGACACGTAAAGCTAGAGCATAATTGCCTTTGACCACCGGAAATGATTTAATCAGTTCATAGGGTTCTCCTTTCACAAGATATCTGAGATAATTGAACTTAGCTATCTCATCTATGTCAGTACGTGAATTCACTAAAGAATGAAACCACTAGTTACAGTAGGTCTATGTAACAAAGTTTTGCGGCAGAGAGCCTGTATTCCTGTCCACCTTAATTGTTGTTCACCAAAGGTATCCAAGATACTTTAAATTTCTTCCTCTGACGGGTTGGAATCTAGAAATTTTTTTTCATAAATCTCATAGTCTGAATTAATGATTTCCAGACGTTTATTAGGTAATTTAGATTTTATTTCCAACTCATCATAGTCTATATTTGTGTCTTGGGTTAAACCTATACAGACTGAAATTAATTGTTCTAATTGTGTAATTTTCATCTGTAAAGATTTGAATTTTGTGATTTACTGTACTGGTCTTCTGTGTTATTCTACTGTTCTATTGTACTTGTCCTCCTTGTTATTTTACTGGTCTTCTATGTTACTGTACATTATTGTACAGTTCTTTTGTGTTAATGTACTGTACTGTTTTTCTTTATTACTATACTGTATTTATCATCTGTGTTACAGTACTGTACTGTTATTCTTTGTTACTGTACTGTACTGTTATTCTTTGTTACTGTACTGTACTCATCTGTGTTACTGTACTGTACTACATTCATCTGTGTTACTGTACTGTTCTTTTGTGTTACTGTACTGGTCATCCGTTTCGCTGTGCTTGTCTTCTGTGTTACTGTACTAATCTTCTTTGCTACTGTACTGGTACTGTACTGTACTGTACTATACTGGTACTGTACTGTACTGTACTATACTGGTACTGTACTGTGCTGTACTATACTGGTACTGTACTGTACTATACTGGTACTGGACTGTACTGGTGTTCTGTGTTACTTTACTGTACTGGTGTTCTGTGTTACTGTACTGGTCTTGTGTTCTGTGTTACTGTACTTTACTGGTGTTCTGTGTTCCAGTACTGGTGTTCTGTGTTTCTGTAATGTACTGGTGTTCTGTGTTACTGTACTGGTCTGCTGTGTTACTATACTCGTGTTCTGTGTTACTGTACTGTACTAGTGTTCTGTGTTTCTGTACAGTACTGGTGTTCTGTGTTGCTGTATTGTAATGGTGTTCTGTGTTACTGTACTGTACTGCTGTTCTGTGTTACTGTACTGTACTCGTGGTCTGTGTTTCTGTACTGTACTGCTGTTCTGTGTTACAGTACTGGTGTTCTGTGTTACAGTACTGGTGTTCTGTGTTACAGTACTTGTGTTCTGTGTTACAGTACTGGTGTTCTGTGTTACAGTACTGGTGTTGTGTTACTGTACTGTACTTGTGTTCTGTGTTACTGTACTGTACTGGTGTTCTGAGTTACTGTACTGTACTGGTGTTCTGATTTACTGTACTGTACTGGTGTTCTGTACTCACCTAGTTGTACTCACCTAGTTGTGGTTGCAGGGGTCGAGTCATAGCTCCTGGCCCCGCCTCTTCACTGGCCGCTACTGGGTCACTCTCCCTTTGTAATGAGCCTTATCATACCTATTCTTAAAGCTATGAATGGATCCTGCCTCCACTACATCGCTTCCCAAGCTATTCCACTTCCTGACCACTCTGTGGCTGAAGAAATACTTCCTAACATCCCTGTGATTCATCTGAGTCTTCAACTTCCAGCTGTGCCCCCTTGTTACTGTGTCCCATCTCTGGAACATTCTGTCTCTGTCCACCTTGTCAATTCCTCTCAGGATTTTATATGTCGTTATCATGTCCCCCTTTCTCTCCTGTCCTCCAATGTCGTCAGGTCGATTTCCCTTAACCTCTCCTCGTAGGACATATCCCTTAGCTCCGGGACTAGTCGTGTTGCAAACCATTGCACTTTCTCTAGTTTCTGGTGCTGCTTACTCCAATATGGGCCTAACGTACACAGTGTACAGGGTTCTGAACGATTCCTTATTAAGATGTCGAAGATGCTGTTCTTAGGTTGCTAGGCGCCCGTATGCTGCAGCAGTTATTTGGTTGATGTGCGCCTCACTGGTGTTCTGTGTTTCTGTACTGTACTGGTGTTCTGTGTTACAGTACTTGTCTTGTATGTTGCATCATTGAAGTACTGTATTGTTGTACTGTTGTATGTTTTATTCGTATTTTATGTGTTATTATGCTGCTTTATATGTTACTATGCTGTTTTTATACTATATGCTGTTTTATGTGTTATACTTTTTATGTGTTACTATACTGTTTTATATGTCACTATATTATTTTATGTATTACTATACTGTTTTATGTGTTACTATACTGCTTTATGTGTTTCTATACTATTTTATGTGTTATTATATCCTTTAATGTATCACTAAACTGTCTTGTGTCTCAGTACATTGTTTTATCTGCTACAATTCTGTTTTATCTGCTACAATTCTGTTTTATGCGTTTCTAAACTGTTTTATGTTTTTCTATACTGTTTTATGCCTCACTATACTGTGAAATGTTTTACTATACTGTTTTAGGTTACTGTTCTTACATGTTACTGTACTTGTCTTTTATATTAGTGTACTTATTGTAAGTTACAGTAGTGTTCGTGGTTGTAAATTGTCTGTTGATACCGTATTGTGGTAAAGGTCACTTGTATACTGAACTGTACTTAAGTGTTCTCTTCCACTGTACTGTTGTTGTGTTTTGCTGTACCGATTTTGTGTCTCTACCATTCTTGTATATTGACATTCTGGCTGTATCCTTGATGCTTTATCCTCAGATAAACTTCCATTAATGAATGTCATCTAATGTATAAAGAAGTTTAGGTTGAAAATTATGTGACATTCTGATTTTTAATGGAATCGTACTAACCCTAAAGACTTAAATTGATAAAATAATCAATAAAAATAGTAATGAAGAAAATATTTCTATGCAAATAGAGTAGTTGAGGCAGCTCCAGTATGAAGCTGTAAGTGCAATAACTACTGTCAACTTTAACACTAACTATGAAGCACAACATAAATATATAATGGAATATAAATATAACTACAAAATGTTAATTTACCCTTATAAAACTTATGCGAATTATACATAAATGTAATGTAAAAGTTTTATTAAAAAAATTATGAAACAAAATTAATACAGATATCAAGTACAATAATAATTGAATATACTTTAAGATGAAACACGAAATCAATAAACTTACACCTTAAATTGGGGTTTACCCCACAAACGGTTGGGTTTAGTCCTGACTCTTTTTCTTCTACTGCAGCTCTTCCTCTCTCATCGTCTGTCCCCACTTGCCCCTCGCCCCTAGTGGGTCCTTACCTGTGAGTCATTGAACTGAATAAACTTAAAACGTCATATACGTGAGACCTGCTTGTGTCTGGTTACTATTGCTACATATTTTGGAGAGGTCATGTGTAGGTACGTAGTTCATTTAAGGCTCTTGATGCTTTAGTTCCACTTTCGAAGAGTTTCCCCTGAGATTGAACCATCCCATCACAGTTTCTGTGATGACTTGAGGATTTTTAGGTATTACTTTCCTATTCCTATTGAATATTGCTATTGCTTGATCCGGTGGCTTGAAAAAAAGCAACGAGAGTGTTTGTGTCATTTGCTTTAAGGTGAAAGTTGTCGAGAACTTCTAGAAAGTCCAAAGCTTTTCTTACATTAACCACGTCAGAATCGGCTTCATCTCCAGCGTGAATAACCTGGACATTACCCTGCATCGTATAAGCATTTAGCAGGTTGGTAAAATTCCGTTTGTAAAGCCATTTTGACAGAAAGTCGGCTTTGTTAATGTCCTAGATTCTACAACCGTATTGGGAATGATGACTGATGAGTAGGACAACGTTACTGTTCACAGTCCTTAGTGGCAGATACCTAATGACTGTCAAAGATGACACACACAGGAACCCGATTATGAACCATGACACCTACAAAAAATTCTCATATAGATTCCATTATCTTTATTTCATTAGCCGATGCAAGAGAGCTTTCCATCGATTACTGTCAGTTTTCATATATTTTGGTATAAATTCTCTATTAGTAATCATATATTGTAGAGTGAAAACTAAGCTGTTAATAATTTAGCTGGGTCACAACAAGGAGATGGCACAGGGCAGAACCCACCCGGAGAAAATACACAAGACATAAATTTTTAAGCAATTAACTTATGAAAGTAATCTTACTGGTATATCTACCAAGCAGAGTGGCGCAGTGGAAGCGTGCTGGGCCCATAACCCAGAGGTCCGTGGATCGAAACCACGCTCTGCTATAATTCTTTATTTTAAGTTATAGTATTTTTAACGCTGCTTTCAACATCCTATTCAATTTCAAACTTACTCCAGTTTGTTAATTTCTACGCACACTAACCCAGTGTGACATTACACACAAGATATTAACTCTTATGAAACCATAATTAATGAAGAGTACAAATACGGAATTATTTTTAAAAATATTGGTACAATATGAAACCTCAATACTACTATCAACTAGCCATCCATAGAGACGTAATCTCCGGGTCTCAGCCATAGGGTCGTTAATGGTAACTTCTGTATTAGTGATACTCTGGAGATGTCTACTTAATTATCTTGTAAAGATCAGTCTCTGAATAATTCCTTAAAAGGGTGTTAGGTGACACCGTTTTAGGATCTATTTGTCACCACAAAGAGGTTTCAGGGATTATTTCCCTGAAGAATAAAATTGTTAACAACAGCTACATTTATTCATTGAGATATCAGAATCCAGGAGCTCTAGGCTAGAATTCATGTCCTGACACAGTGGTCTGCCGATACAACAACACCACTGAGTTGGTCAACTTTGAATAAAAATTGCTGAGATTTTCCCTCACTAATAAAATAACAATTTACTTGTCTAAGTCCAGCATTGGAAAGCCAGCAGCCGCTGCTCAGTGCCCCACTTTCTCACTTTACTTTCTCCATTAAACACTACCGCTGTTTTCCGCGCGCATGCACGCACTCACGCATGCGTAAATATGCACATGACACACACGCAAACGTCCATAATTACTTCGTATTTGTTTTGTCTGCTTCCGTAAGGTAAAATCAAGGATCTTTCCTTAATTCCTGGTATGACTTAACAAATATTTGAGGACAATTCTGTTCCACAGGTCTGAGCAAAGCCACTTATACCATGCCTTTGTAAATGTTGAAAGTTTTCTGGGATAGGACCCCTTGTTTTCCTAGATTGAAAACAAATTTAGCCAGGTCAACATAATTAGTGCCATCATAATACGTGCCACCGAGGCCTGGTCGCAGCCGGGCCGCGGGGGCGTTGATCCCGAACTCTCTCAGGTATACTCCAGGTATACCACTAGTAGGAGCGAAACTTAACCCATATCCTAGAGCTGTGTGTTGGTCCCAGGTAAACTAAACTCGACAGGTTAATTGCTGCTGCTGTTTCTCTCACCTGTTTAAAGCACCACCAAGAATTTTTAAGTTACACCTCTAAAAGTACTTTTGAATAATTCCTGCTTCTTCTCCCATACTATAGAAATATTAATATAATATAAAACTTAAAATACCTATCTAATATGTATAACAATTAAACAATGAGCCTATCGTCATAAAATAACCTCCACATATTCACAAGATCAAGAAGACTAACAACAAAAACTGATATTTTCTGTCATGAAAATATAATTTAAAAATGCAGCCGGCCGGCAGCGGAAGCTGGGGGGTTAAGGGGGAGAGGTTCACTCCCATTTCCCTCCCCTGGTATATCTCACCTGTGTTTGTTAATTAAATACGAGTTGTTGTTTACTGTTACTAAGACATGTAAAAAGGGAGGATGAAAGATATAAAGTGAGGACTAAATTATAGAGGAAATGGAGAGGTTTAGGTAAACAGAGGAAGAATAAGGGAGGAAGACATAGATACATATAATCTTTTTATATTTATGGAAAACTTTGCTTAATTCTAGTGTCCGACAATAATGTGGGTACACATACACACTCGTGTCTCCCTTGTCTGAGTTCATAGGTTCGAACCTGAAGCCTTAAAACCAATATATTGCCCCCACAAATAGTGTCTTGCTTGGAGCACCTCTAGGAAGTGATGCCATTGACACAATTCTCAGGAAGAAACTGAAAAGAATTGAGGAGAATGGAACAACAAATAGGCAATCTTGACACCATGATGCCTTTTACCTCCTAAGATGTGCACCTTCATATGATAACCCTATGCTGCACGAACCCTATACTGCAAGACTATCTCAGTATCCTGAGGCAGATTTTTACTAAAGTACTTAACCTTACTCTAGAAGATGGGCAGTGGGACCAAGCTACACTCCCAGTCAGACTAGGAGGCATCGGTGTCCGCAAGTCATCACAGATTGCTCTACCTGCTTTCCTGTCCTCATGCATTGCATCCAGAGGGCTTGTAGCAGTGATTCTCCATGAACATCTTAGGGACAAGATTGGAATCCATGACCAAAAGTTCGTTGACGGAGCCAGGATATGGGATAATGTAACGGGCTCTGAAACCAGACCTGCTTCCCCCAACAACTACAAACAGTATCACTGGGATGGCCCAATAGTGGAGAATATAGCCTCAACAATGCTTCAGAGTGTGTCAGGGAAGGATAGAGCCCGCCTCCCAGCAGTGAGAGCTCATCATGCAGGGGACTTTCTGTTGGCTGTTCCCAACTTCAGCCTTGGCCCACGCCTCGACCCACAGACCATGCGCATTGGTGTTGCCCTTCGACTTGCCGCCCCTATTCTCGCCGAACACAGGTGTATTTGTGGCAGTGAAGCATCAGACCGATTCGGGTACCACGGTCTTGTGTGTCGTAAATCCGATGGAAAGATTGCAAGACATGAGGAGGTTAATAACATTATCAAGAGGAGCCTCACAACAGCCGGATGCCCAGCAGTAAGGGAACCACCCCAACTATGCAGATCTGATTGCAGCCAAAAGCGTCCAGATGGTATCACCCTTCAAGCCTGGACAGACGGCAAGCAGGTGGTGTGGGACTACACATGTGCATCTACCTTGGCTGATACCTATCTCCAATACACCAAGGAGGAAGAAGGGGCACCTGCCAGCTTCAGGGAGTCCCAAAAGTCGAGAAAATATGGAGAACTTGCCCATCATTATATGTTTGTTCCCATAGGCTCACAGACCCTTGGCTCATGGGAAAAGAGTGCAATTAAGTTCCTCAAGGAGCTAGGCAAAAGACTCATCAGGGTAACTAAGGATCCCAGGGCAGCTAGTTTTCTGTTCCAGCGACTCAGTGCTGCTGTTCAGAGGGGTAATGCCTGTTATATTTTAGGCACGTGAACCAGCTCTGAGGAGCTGGATGAGATTTTCGCATTATAATCAGTGACAAACACGTAACAATATGTACTAGACATGTATCTCTCACACCTCATCTACTGTATATGCAATGTTTATATCAACAATGTATCTCTTAAATCTTTTGTAACATATTATGTAATAAAATATACCTATTGGTAAAAATATATATATATATATATATATATATATATATATATATATATATATATATATGCAAAAAGATCACAGTAAACAGGTGATATCAAAATATGCAAGACAACCACTATGAAAAATAGAAGAATTCCAAGCGCTTTCGTGACTACTCACATTATCAAGGAACTGTTCCTTGATAATGTGAGTAGTCCGAACGCTGAATTCTTCTATTTTTCATAGTGGTATCTTCATCTATATATATATATATATATATATATATATATATATATATATATATATATATATATATATATATATATATATATATATATATATATATATACATATATATATATATACATATATATATATATATATATATATATATATATATATATATATATATATATATATATATATATATATATATATATATATATATATATAGTCACACATCAGAAGGGAAGTATGCTAGACATGAGGAGGTCAATGACATCATAAAGAGATGCTTGATGCTTGATACTGCGCTCTGAACAATAACTTAGTAGTAATCCTACCATACATCTGCTTTTTGCTGCAGATTGACAATTTTTAATGTTGGTATTGGGTTGTAGTCGAACAACATTAGAATTACTACTTCAATTCCATTGATATTTAAAAAAATATTTCATATATTTAGCTTTAATTGTTGAATCTGGCCTGAGAATTATTAGTGCATTGTTCCAGCCATGGTATTGTGCCTTTTTCATACTTCCTCTCTCATACACACTACTTCCTCTCTCATACACACTACTTCCTCTCTCATACACACTACTTCCTCTCTCATACACACTACTTCCTCTCTCATACACACTACTTCCTCTCTCATACACACTACTTCCTCTCTCATACACACTACTTCCTCTCTCATACACACTACTTCCTCTCTCATACACACTACTTCCTCTCTCATACACACTACTTCCTCTCTCATATACACTATGGTTCTCCTTTCGTTGGTATTATGTCTGGGTGAGTTGATGATAAAGAACAAAAAGGCACAATACCGTGATTGGAACAATATACAAATAACCCTGACATAGGAGAGAGAAGCTTACCAAGACGTCTCGGTCCGTCATGGACCGTTTGCAAGTCACACTGACAGAAGAGACCGAGTGAGCCAGTTTATATAGGCAAGGAAGACAGGGATGGGAGAAAGAGAGAGGGAAAGAAAAGTAGTGGAAGTGGTAATGCTGGTGATGGAAGTGGTAGTAGTAGAAGTACAAGGGGGAGTAGTTTGTGCCACAAGAGATAGAAAGGGGAGTGAAGGGAGGCAATAGTAGTAAAAAAGGTAGAATATAGAATAACAAATAATATGTTAAGTAAAATGACACAAATGCAACTAATGTGACATTTTATTGTGGCAACGTTTCGCTCTTCAGGAGCTTTGTCAAGCCGTTACAAACAATACATGGACACACAGGATATATATAGTTTCAAAGTGAGGTGTAATACTAGTGGTGGTAGAAGTAGTAGTGATATAAGTTGTAGTAGTAGTAGTAATACAATAAGGTAGAACAATAAACTTGCACATGAGTAAAAGGTGATAAAAACAATTACTTGGGTAGTATTAAAACAGGTTAGACAAATATTTCTGTAGGAGGTTGGAAAAGAGAAGGTCTGTAGCAGTGTTCCACATCTGCGATGTGCTTGTGTAGTATTAGCAGGAGAGACTATGTGATGGTAGGGTTTACTGTTTTCAGGAGGATTCTTGCTAAGACTTCAGAGATGGTGAAGCTGCCTGTGTTTAGTTTAATTGTGTTAGAAACAGCGATAAGTGCTGATTCAAGGCACTTGCGTCTGCGGAAGTTAGTTTCTTTGATTACTAATCATGCGTCTTTGAATTTCATGAGATGATTGTAGGAATTCCGGTGTTGTACGCAGGCGTTGTTCAGGTTATCGTTCCTACATGCATTAATGTGTTCATTGAGGCGTGTTTCGAGGTTTCTTGCTGTTTCTCCTACATAAATTCTGTCGCAGCCTCCACAGGGTATAGTGTAGACCCCTGCGTTGACTGGTTCATGGTGCTTGGATTTTGTCCTGGTTAGATCCTTTATAGAAGTACTGGAAGCAATGGCGACTCTAGTGTTAGCTTGTGCAAGTACTTTAGAAATGTTGGATGCAACCTGGCTGTTGGGAAGAATTATAACTTTGTTTGGAGTGGTGTTGGTGCGTGGAGAATTAATGATCTGAAGAGCTCTTTTCTTGCAATCTTTGATGAAAAGGAAGGAAAATGTAAATCAGTGAAGGTTTGGTGAATGTATGTACATTCCTCGTCAAGAAACTCAGGAATACAAAATCGGTAAGCTCTTAGGAAAAATCCGATGATAATACCCACCCACTTACTGTGTTTTTTAATCTTTCCCCAGGTTCATGTGTCCAGGAGTCCATCTGTGTCCCCTCAGATATTCTCCCTTTCCTATTTCCTGTCCTATACTCAGTAATCTTACCTTCCCCAGGTTCATGTGTCGAGGAGTCCATCTGTGTCCCTTCAGATATTCTCCCTTCCCCACTTCCCATCATACACTCAGTATTTTCAAGTCTTGCATCTAAGTCTTTCACAGGTTCATGTGTCCAGGAGTCCATCTGTGTCCCCTCAGATATTCTCCCTTCCCTATTTCCTGTCTTATACTCAGTAATCTTACCTTCCCCAGGTTCATGTGTCCAGGAGTCCATCTGTGTCCCCTCAGATATTCTCCATTCCTCACTTCCCATCCTACACTAAGTATTTTCAATTCTTGCATCTAAGTCTTCCCCAGGTTCATGAGTCCAGGAATCCAACCGTGGGCCCCCGTATGTCTTCCCTTCCCCTTGAAGTTCTCGAAATTCTTTTCGATATTTTTGATGCCTCAACCAGAGGTCAGCAAGTCCCACCCTAGGGTCGTGGTTCAAGGTTTTAACCATTCACCACTTTCCTGATGTAAGCAAGTCCCACCCCAGATCTGCGGTTCCAGGTATTCACCCTTCACCACTTCCCTGAGGTCAGCAAGTCCCACCCTAGGTCCGTGATTCCAGGCAAACACCCTTCACCACATCCCTGAGGTCAGCAGTCCTTCCCCAGATCCGTGGTTCCAGGTATTCACCACTTCCCTGAGGTCAGCAGTCCCACCCCAGGTCCATGGTTCAAAGTGTTTATCCATACACCCTTCACCACTTCCCTGAGGTCAGCAGTTTTAGCCACCCTTGAAGCACTGTCCATATATGATATTACTACACAAGTGTATTAATATCAGTATACGAAGGTAGATGTTATTACAGAGGAGGACACGCAGAAAATCTGCGTTCTGTAATAACATCCACCTGGACAAACCCGAACGTCGACTACCTGAGACAAGAGAGACTTCTATCCCAGTTAGCCCACCAAGGAGTGGCCACTAGGTAAAAATTTGGAACATATATTTATATTTAATATTGTACCTATGTCAATTATTAACTTGTTCAATTATTTATTTGTGTAAGTCTATTTATGAACGTTTTTATGTGCGTAGATTAGTGTGGGTGTGTGAACCTTTGTGTTCCCTGCATGTTAACTGTAATTAATTGTTATTAGTTATCTTTTTTCCTGTTACTGATATTCTTTTTTTCTATAGTACGCAAAGGTTCACAAGCGCGCACTCTCCAATACACTCAGTTCTGTATTTCCACATACACATCCTACACACACACATCACACACACACACACACACACACACACACACACACACACACACACACACACACACACACACACACACACATACACACATACACACATCATCAGGAAAAGAATGGTGGAGCACCTTGAGCTGAACAGGATAATAAACACCAGACAGCACGGATTCCGGGAAGGCAAATCCTGTGTAACAAACCTCCTAGAGTTCTATGATAAAGTAACAGAGGTAAGGCAAGAGAGAGAAGGGTGGGTTGATTGCATTTTCCTGGACTGCAGGAAGGCCTTCGACACAGTTCCTCAAATGAGATTAGTAAAGAAGTTGGAAGAACAAGCATGTATAACAGGAAGGGCACTGGAATGGATCAGGGAATATCTTACAGGGAAGCAACAACGGGTCATGGTGCGTGATGAGGTATCACAGTGGGCGCCTGTGACGAGCGGTGTACCGCAGGGGTCAGTCCTAGGACCAGTGTTATTCTTGGTACAGTGGACCCTCGGTTAACGAATACCCCGGAAATCGTGCAATTATGTAAGTATAATTTTGTAAGTTCTTGTGGAAGTGTATTTTTGGGGGTCTGAAATAGACTAACCTACGTGAAATTTTTCCTTAAGGGAGTAAATTCGTTCGGTAATGGCACTTGAGCAGACTTCAGGAGTGAAGTTTTTACGAAACTCGGGGGTCCACTGTATATGTAAATGACATGACGGACGGGATAGACTCAGAAGTGTCTCTGTTCGCAGATGATGTGAAATTAATGAGGGGAATCACATCGGAAGAGGACCAAGCAGGACTGCAAACAGACCTGGACAAGCTTGACATCTGGTCTAGCAACTGGCTTCTCGAATTCAATCCCACCAAATGCAAAGTCATGAAGATCGGAGAAGGGCAAAGAAGACCGCTGACAGAGTACAGGCTAGGCTAACAAAGGCTACAAACCTCGGCAAAGGAGAAAGACAATGGGGTGAGTATAACGCCAAGCACGTCTCAGGAGGCACACATCAACCAGATAACTGCGGCAGCATATGGGCGACTGGCAAACCTAAGATTAGCGTTCCGTTACCTTAACAAGGAATCGTTCAAGACACTGTACACCGTGTACGTCAGGCCCATACTAGAATATGCAGCACCAGTCTGGAACATACACCTGGTCAAGCACGTAAAGAAACTCGAGAAAGTGCAAAGGTTTGCGACAAGGTTAGTGCCACAACTCAGGGGTCTGTCCTATGAAGAAAGGTTGAGGGAAATAGGACTAACAACACTGGAGTAAAGAAGGGTCAGAGGAGACATGATAACGACATACAAAATACTGCGGGGAATTGACAAGGTAGACAGTGACAGGATGTTCCAGAGAGGGAACACAGAAACAAGGGGACACAACTGGAAGCTGAAGACTCAGATGAGTCAAAGGGATGTTAGGAAGCATTTTTTCAGCCACAGAGTAGTCAGGAAGTGGAATAGTCTAGAGAAAGATATAGTGGAGGCAGGAACCATACACAGTTTTAAGACGAGGTATGATAAAGCTCATGGAGCAGGGAGAGCAGAGACCCAGTAGCGGGCAGCGAAGAGGCGGGGCCAGGAGCTGAGTATCGACCCCTGCAACCACAATTAGGTGAGTACAATTAGGTGAGTACACACACATGGCATGGTGGCTAGCGCTCTTGCTTCACGGACGGAGGGCCCGGGTTCAATTCCCGGCGGGGCCGAAACATTTCGAAGTGTTTCGTTACACACACACACACACACATACATACAACAGGCCTAGTGTCTAATCGACATGTGCCTAGGACAAAATGGTAACTAACACACACATACACAGTTAGAAGTTGAAGACTCAGATGAATCACAGGGATGTTAGGAAGTATTTCTTCAGTCACAGAGTGGTCGGGAAGTGGAATAGTTTGGGAAGTGATGTAGTGGAGGCAGGATCCATTCATAGCTTTAAGAAGAGGTATGATTAAGCTCATGGAGCAGGGAAAGTGACCCAGTAGAGACCAGTGAAAAGGTGGGGACAGGAGCTATGAATCGACTTCTGCAACCACAAATAGGTGAGTACAACTAGGTGAGTACACACACACACACACACATACATTTATTCAACAATGTATAAAAATCCTCTCCTTTCAGCATTACTAGTATTACGCACCCACACCTCACACTTCTACCTCTACGCTACACACTCACACAAACACACACATGTACATATAAATATGTAAATCACGTGTGCAAACACCGACACTCCTTCAGGAGACAGTGACAGGTCACAACACATCTTCAGGAGACAGTGACGGGTCACCACACACCTTCAGGAGGCAGTGACGGGACACCATCTGTCAACACAGACATCAACTCTAAGTTCATCAAATTATCAAAGATCAACACAAGACTAATTATATTAATTGAGTTCCATCACACAAAACTCTCAAGACTCACACAAGTATCTGGGTGTACAACCCACTAGCACACTACACTGAGTTAGCACAGTGAGTGTACATCGTCTCATCAAAGACTTCACACAATACACCGTAGAGATACAAACAATCAAAAGTTTTATAACACTAGCATATCTACAGTCTACAGTGTTGGACAAATTCATTCACATCTTAGACTGCAGAAGCAACCCTCGCCCTCACACTACAGAAGCAACCCTCGCCCTCAGACTGCAGAAGCAACCCTCGCCCTCAGACTCCAGAAGCAACCCTCGCCCTCAGACTGCAGAAGCAACCCTCGCCCTCACACTGCAGAAGCAACCGTCGCCCTCAGACTGCAGAAGCAACCCTCGCTCTCATACTGCAGAAGCAACCCTCGCCCTCACACTGCAGAAGCAACCCTCGCCCTCACACTGCAGAAGCAACCCTCGCCCTCACACTGCAGAAGCAACCCTCGCCCTCAGACTGCAGAAGCAACCCTCGCCCTCACACTGCAGAAGCAACCGTCGGCCTCAGACTCCAGAAGCAACCCTCGCCCTCAGACTGCAGAAGCAACCCTCGCCCTCACACTGCAGAAGCAACCCTCGCCCTCACACTCCAGAAGCAACCCTCGCCCTCACACTGCAGAAGCAACCCTCGCCCTCAGACTGCAGAAGCAACCCTCGCCCTCACACTGCAGAAGCAACCCTCGCCCTCACACTGCAGAAGCAACCCTCGCCCTCACACTCCAGAAGCAACCCTCGCCCTCACACTGCAGAAGCAACCCTCGCCCTCAGACTGCAGAAGCAACCCTCGCCCTCACACTGCAGAAGCAACCCTCGCCCTCAGACTCCAGAAGCAACCCTCGCCCTCACACTGCAGAAGCAACCCTCGCCCTCACACTGCAGAAGCAACCCTCGCCCTCACACTGCAGAAGCAACCCTCGCCCTCACACTGCAGAAGCAACCCTCGCCCTCAGACTGCAGAAGCAACCCTCGCCCTCAGACTGCAGAAGCAACCCTCGCCCTCAGACTCCAGAAGCAACCCTCGCCCTCAGACTCCAGAAGCAACCCTCGCCCTCACACTGCAGAAGCAACCCTCGCCCTCGGACTGCAGAAGCAACCCTCGCCCTCAGACTGCAGAAGCAACCCTCGCCCTCGGACTGCAGAAGCAACCCTCGCCCTCACACTGCAGAAGCAACCATCGCCCTCAGACTGCAGAAGCAACCCTCGCCCTCAGACTGCAGAAGCAACCCTCGCCCTCAGACTGCAGAAGCAACCCTCGCCCTCAGACTGCAGAAGCAACCCTCGCCCTCACACTGCAGAAGCAACCCTCGCCCTCAGACTGCAGAAGCAACCCTCGCCCTCACACTGCAGAAGCAACCCTCGCTCTCAGACTGCAGAAGCAACCCTCGCCCTCAGACTGCAGAAGCAACCCTCGCCCTCGGACTGCAGAAGCAACCCTCGCCCTCACACTGCAGAAGCAACCCTCGCCCTCACACTGCAGAAGCAACCCTCGCCCTCACACTGCAGAAGCAACCCTCGCCCTCACACTGCAGAAGCAACCCTCGCCCTCAGACTGCAGAAGCAACCCTCGCCCTCGGACTGCAGAAGCAACCCTCGCCCTCACACTCCAGAAGCAACCCTCGCCCTCGACTGCAGAAGCAACCCTCGCCCTCAGACTGCAGAAGCAACCCTCGCCCTCAGACTGCAGAAGCAACCCTCGCCCTCAGACTGCAGAAGCAACCCTCGCCCTCACACTGCAGAAGCAACCCTCGCCCTCACACTGCAGAAGCAACCTCGCCCTCACACTGCAGAAGCAACCCTCGCCCTCACACTGCAGCAACCCTGCCTCACACTGACTGCTAACACTAAACATACTAAAGTAATAATGCCGGTTAAAATATATACACTATTTCATAAACTTTCCTTTAAGGAAATGTCTTTATTCAGGTGCATATTACAATTGCTGTTTCAAAAGATCCCTTATGTGTGATTCTCTGTTTATAACAGTCAAATGTTTGCGTAGTGTTGAAACTACTGAACAATGTTGATGTTGAATAATAGTATCTGAGTTTTAATTACATCTACTCGTTAGTAAACATCGCTCTTCACAAGTCTAGGTTTGTGTCACACTTTGCTTCTAATACACTTCACTAATTCTAACACAGTGTTAGAATTGTAAAAAAAATAAGCAATATGAACAGTAGATGATTGTGTATTGTGTGTAGAGTATACCAGGAAATGTGTATATCAGAACTGTGATTTACAAAGTAATGTGAAAGACAAAGTTTAAGTAATGAAGAACAGAGATTAAAAAGGGAAGGGAATGTATGGATGAGAATAACATAGAATAAGTTAAACATAAAAAGAAGCGCATTGTTGCAAAATAATATATTTTTGTTGCAAGTTTTGCAAAGGTACACCAGTACAGCAACATATACTTGCATAGAACAGCAGTATAGGAGACAAAAATTGAACCGAATTTGCCAGATTGAAGGACAGGCTGATAAATTTGTTTTTGTCAGATCTAGACTACCATGATAGTCACCTTTATTACTGGAGACTACCATGATAGTCACCTTTATTACTGGAGAGATATTATTGTTTTGTGTGTTATGTATTGTGTTATTTGTATTAAAATCAAATAGATGAGATAAATATGGATGGGAGTGGGATATGGATTCTGAGAATTGTTAAGTAAATGTTTTGGGAATTTTGAGTTGACATAATTGTTCTGGAAGACATAAATGACAGTATAGGAGAAACTACTTTTGGAAGATGTCATTGGAAAATACAACAACATATAATAACGCTACATCATAATACAAGAATAGTAACTTGCAAGAACATTAAAGTGACAAGCAAGAACAGTTCAGTGACATAAAGAGCACCGTAAACAACAAGTGCAGTTACATACAACAATACAGTGACACAAAACAACGATATTTTAATAGACCATAATTTTTAAAGGGGTGGACCGGTAAGCCAGCGGGAGGCCTCGGTCAGATGACCAAAAGCTCCAACGGCGGGTCATCATCTGACTAAGACCCGCGTCAGGAAACACCTGTCCGGTGTCCTGACGAACCTAACCTAAACAGTAGGGTAACATACAAAAAAGTACAGTAACATACAAGAACAATATCGGAATATAATGAAACAATACAGTAATACATAAGTACAATAACTTTAAAAAATGCGGTTACACAAGACAATACAGTAAAATGACAAACTAGTACAGTAATACATAAAAACAATACATTAAATCCGAGAACAATACAACAATACGCGAGAACTGTACCGTAAAACACAAGAACAATACAGTAACACAACAGAACAGCAACACTCGAGTATCCTACAACAACATACAATAATAATAGAGTAAAACACTGGAACAGAAGGTTATCATACTAGTAAATAAAAGACCAGTGAACAAGACATTAAGAAGACCTACCAGCCAAGTTATTAGATGGTCACTGAAATTACTTTTGTCAGGAGGTCGAGTCTCAGAGCTTGAAGATTATATTTTCTTCACACAGAGTTTTATTGTTTTATTTGAGTGTGTGAGTGTCTGGTTACGAATGTTTTCTTATAATATATAAGATGTCAGAGAAGTGAAGATGTGAAAAAAGTGAGAGAAACGTATTTAATATTTTTTTTCTAGCAACTCTTTATCTTTCGTAAGGTTATTTACAAGCGTCTACTTTGCTCTATCCAATACAAGTCTTGATTTTTGCCTTCCATAATTATGCAGTTGTAGACGTGAACATATTTATCAGGTCGTTATCTTAAAGAAATACCATTTGTGGTAAAGCATGAAGTTGTCGTCGTTGGGTCAAGTCAGGTTGTGCCTTAGTGACATGTTTTGGAATTATTCCGTCCTCACTTGTATCAAATAACATCATTAACGGAGGATGCAAAAAGGCCGATAACTAAAGTAGATTAAAATTTATAATTCACATTCATTGAACTATGTATCCACTTTATTAGGTAACCCTGAAGAGAGGATTTAAAAAGACTGCATGAATTATTTTTAAGTATGTCGTAAGGGGGATCTTCAAGAAGTTACCTGATTTTTTTCTTTATTTTTCTTCTTCGTCTAACTCAAGAACGCCTCAATCAATCGGCTTCAAACTTTTAATGTTTTTGTACGATAACGAGAATTATACTCATTGAACAATTGGCATGTTAACATGTCCTGTGACCAAAGTTTTTGAAATCATTAACAACATCCTGGAATGGCTGAAACATCTTTCAAAACACTTAAGTGGCTAAGCTTCAAACCTTCACAAAAGCTGCCACCTGATTCGATGACGTTGGAGAGTGAAATGTAAGTGTTGATGCAGATCTGACCGCCTGAAATTTTATTCTCCTAAAGCAACTCAAAGAAAAAGATCTTGGGGTGAGTATAATACCGAGCACATCTCCTGAGGCACACATCAATCAGATAACTGCTGCAGCATACGGGCGGCTGGCGAACCTAAGAATAGCGTTCCAATACCTCACTAAGGAATCATTCAAGACTCTGTATACCATATACGTCAGGCCCATACTGGAGTATGCAGCACCAGTTTGGAACCCACACCTGGTCAAGCACGTCAAGAAATTAGAGAAAGTGCAAAGGTTTGCAACAAGACTAGTCCCAGAGCTAAGGGGATTGTCCTACGAAGAAAGGTTAAGGGAAATCGGCCTGACGACACTAGAGGACAGGAGGGTTAGGGAAGACATGATAACGACATATAAAATACTGCGAGGAATAGATAAGGTGGACAGAGACAAGATGTTCCAGAGAGGGGACACAGAAACAAGGGGTCACAATTGGAAGTTGAAGACTCCTATGAGTCAAAGGGATGTTAGGAAGTATTTCTTCAGTCATAGAGTTGTCAGGAAGTGGAATAACTTAGAAAGCGACATAGTGGAGGCAGGAACCATACATAGTTTTAAGACTAGGTTTGATAAAGCTCATGGAGCAGGGAGAGAGAGGACCTAGTAGCAATCAGTGAAGAGGCGGGGCCAGGAGCTATGACTCGACCCCTGCAACCACAAATAGGTGAGAGTACACACACATACATATACACACGCATACAAATATACACACACATATACACATACACACACATATACACATACACACACTTATACACACACACACACACATTCACGGAGCAGTGAGAGAGAGGACCTAGTAGCGATCAGAGAAGAGGCGGGGCCAGGTGCTGAGTATCGACCCCTGCAACCACAAATAGGTGAGTACACACACACACACATAATTTTACACAAAGCTGAACGAACTAGAGTATTCTAACAGGATAAAAAAAAATGGGATCTCAAAAGGGAGGATGTAAAGGCAAGGGAACCGATGATGACTGGTTAGAAAAGGAAGAATGGGTAGAAAGGCTCAAGATCAAAATGGATCAAGAATAGGAAAAAAGGTTAAATGAACTTTGCAATAACATGCTAGAGAAGCTATCTGCAGAAAGCAAAAAGTGGGAATCACGAGCTCCAGCTGCTGAGGCAAAGATACAGAGACTGGAGGAAATGGATGTACTGTAGCAGGATATAAAGATGAGGTCCAAAAGGAGCAAGGAGTAAGGCAGCGAGGGGACTGAAGGAGGGGATGGAGCTAAGAAGTCCCTTGAAGAAGTAATATCAGGCCATCAGAGTGTCAGGGAGATGAAAAGGGGAAACAACAAAGGAGATGCTTAAATCAGATCCAGACATATGGAGGAAAAGGAAATGGGAAGAAGAGAGGAAGAGGTCAAAAATTATTCATGGGCTTCAAGAGGCTGAAGGGAAGACTATTGATGTAAGAAAGAATTGAAAGGAAGAGGGATTAAGAGCATCACTGCAATAACAGGAGAGAAGGACATGTCTCAGGTACAAAATTTTCACAGACTTGGGGGGTATTCGAGGGAAAAAAATCAACCAATCAAATTGACATTCAAGACGGAAGTGGTACAGAACAAACCACACTTCATAGCCCCCACCTTCCAAGCACTAATTTCACAATCACAGTAGCAGCCTCCCATAATATTCCGCCCTGCCTCCCACCTCCCCAGCCTGCACTATCATCTTCCACCTTCCAAAATACAGTACTTGAAAAGAAGCTAAAGGTATGGTACACCAATGCAGATGGAATGACAAATAGGAGTGAAGAGTGGCAAGAATGAATCTTTGATGCATCCCCTGACATCATAGCACTAACAGAGAAAAACTTACAGGGATGACAACAGATGCAGTCTTTCTAACTTTATATCAGATCCTAAGGAAAGACAGAGAGAACAAGGGAGGGGGAAGAGTGACACTGCTCATCAAAAAATAGTGGAGTTTTGAGGAAATGGGAGGAATGCACATAGGGAAACAGACGACTTCATTATAGGACCACTTCAGACTGGGGGTCCAAAGGTGATGATAGCCAAGATGAGCGCAATAGAGCAATGGTGGATTCACTAGCTGAAGTGGCCAGGAGGGCTCATATGGGTAGGACAAAATTACTCATAATGGGGGATTTCAATCATAAAGAAATTGACTGGGAAAAACCTAGTGCCACATGGGGGACCAGAAACATGGAAGGCTCAGATGTTGGAGGCAGTATTGGAGAACTTCATGCACCAACATGTTAGGGATTCAACCAGAGAGAGAGAGGAGAGAATGTTGCAGCAAGGCTGGATCTCATATTCACCTTTAACAGTTCAGATATAGAGGATATTACACACAAAAGACCCCTTGGCGCTAGTGTTCACGGCGTCCTGAGTTTTGAAAACCTTGTAGAAATAAAGTAGAGAATGCAGCAGCACGAGAAAGGACGAGAAAGCCGAACTTCAAAAAAGGGGACTACATAGGCATGAGAAGATTCCTGCATGAAGTGCAGTGGGAAAGAGAACTAGAGGGAAAGACAGTAATTTAAATGATAGAACTAGTGACCACTAAGTGTAGGGAGGCAGAGGAGAAGTTCATACCAAAGGGTAACAGAAAAAATGGTAAGACCAGAGTGAGCCCATGGTTTAACTGGAGGTGTAAAGAGCTATAGCCAAGTGTGCTAGAGCATGGAAAAAGTATAGAAGGCAAAAGACTCAAGAAAATGAGTTGAGCAGAAGAACCAGAAATGAATATGCTGGGATAAGGAGAGAGGCCCAGAGGCAATACGAGAACGACATAACATCAAAAGCCAAATCTGAACCAAAGTTGTTATACAGTCACATTACTAGAAAAACAACAGTCAAGGACCAGGTAATCAGGCTGAGGAAACAAGGAGGGGAGCTCACAAAGAGTGACCAGGAAGTATGTGATGAACTTTACGAAAGATTTAGAGAAGTATTTACAATAGAGACAGAAATGCTTCAAGCAAACCATGGAGTAAGAGTGCACCAGCAGGTGCTGGACACAATACACATAACTAAGGAGGAGGTTAAGAAACTGCTAGATGAACTAGATACCTCAAAGACGGTGGGCCCAGATAACATATCTCCATGGATCTTGAGAGAGAGAGCAGAGGAACTGTATGTGCCACTTAGAACAGCAATCTCTAATAAATCTATCGAAACTGGGCAAATGTCTGAGGTGTGAAAGATAGCAAAAGTAGTTCCAATTTTCTAAGAAAGGAGACAGACAGGCTGCGTTAAACTAAAGTCCAGCATCACTGACTTGTATATTATGTAAAATCATGGAAATGATCATCAGGAGAAGAGTGATGGAGCACATTGAAAGGATTGGGCTCATACGTGACAATCAGAACGGCTTCAGAGATGGGAAATCCTGTGTCACAAACCTGCAGCATATGGGCACCTGGTAAACCTATGAATAGCGTTTCGACACCAGATGTAAGGAATCATTCAAGACTCTGTATACCATGTTATTGGAGTATGCAGCACCAGTATGGAACACACCCTGGACAAGCACGACACAAAATTATTGAAAGTTCGAAGGTTTGCTACAAGACTAGTCCCTGAGCTAAAGGGTATGTCCTACGAGGAGAGGTTAAGGGAAATTAACCTGGCGATACTGTAGGACAGGAGGGATATGGAGGACATGATAATGACATATAAAATACTAAGAGGAATTGACAGGTTAGATAGGTATAGGATGTTTCAGAGATGGGGTACAGCAACAAGGGGACACAAGTGGAAGCTGAACATTCAGATGAGTCAAAGGGATGTTAGGAAGTAATTCTTCAGCCATAGAGTTGTTAGGAAGTGGAACAATCCAGAGAGTGATGTAGTGGAGGCAGGATCTATACATAGCTTCAAGAAGAGACGAGACAAAGCTCATGGAAAAGGGAGAAAGTGTACCTAGTAGCGACCAGCAAAGAGGCGGGGGCAGGAGCTTTGACTCGACCCCTATAACCACAAGTAGGTGAGTACACAGATGAGCGGTGTAACCCGAGAGGGACCTGAGGAGCAATGTAGCCCAAGAGAGACCTGAGGAGCGGTGTAGCCCAAGAGAGACCTGAGGAGCGGTGTAGCCTGAGAGAGACCTGAGGAGCGGTGTAGCCCAAGAGAGACCTAGACGGAGCGGAGACAGGTGTAGCCTGAGAGACCTCAGGAGCGAGTGTAGCCACAAAAGGACTTGAATAACAGTATAGATAGTGGTGTAACGGGTCTCCAGCCTCAGTTGCTCTGTGAGTCTCAGTGAGGAGGATATACTTACAATGTGCTGCTGTTTTTGTTTAATTTTTGTGGTCGTTGTTCTGTGTAGCGACGTAAACAACACTCTGGCACAAGGTGAGTTTAAACTACTAGTGTACTTGTTAATATATATCACTAGTATACACCACCAGCGTTGCTGTTAGTATACATCATCAGCGTAGCTGTTAGTATACACCACCAGCGTAGCTGTTAGTATACACCACCAGTGTAGCTGTTAGTATACACCACCAGCGTTGCTGTTAGTATACATCACCAGTGTAGCTGTTAGTATACACCACCAGTGTAGCTGTTAGTATACATCACCAGTGTAGCTGTTAGTATACACCACCAGTTTAGCTGTTAGTATACACCACCAGTGTAGCTGTTAGTATACATCACCAGTGTAGCTATCAGTATACACCAACAGTGTGATCATTAATATATACCACCAGTGAGGCTATCTGCATACCACACAAGTGTTGCCATCAGCATACTTTACCAGTGTTGCCATCAGCATATGCTACCAGTGCTAATATGCTATCAGCATACACACCAGTGTAGCTATCAGCATATGCTACCAGTGTAGCTATCAGCATACACTACCAGTGTTGCCATCAGCATATGCTACTATTGTGGCAATCAGCATACACTACCAGTGTAGCTATCAGCATATGCTACCATTGTGGCTATCAGCATACACTACCAGTGTTGCCATCAGCATATGCTACC